>JASDQU010737905.1:81572-114534 GCA_032191745.1 Picea mariana
GATTGAGGATGAGTCTTCAGAGTGGTTTAAGGTTTCCAAGTCCTTGGGTACCTACTCAAAGTGTTTGTACCTACACAAGACATAAGGAAAACCTATTGTACGAAGTATATATTAGGTGGACAAGCAAGTTAAGATTTTTGTCCCTAATTACAATAGTCAACATAAATATATATATCAGTAATAAAATGATAATAAGAGCTACAAATAAAGATGCTAAAAGTATAGTTGAATGAGCAAGAGACAAGCTAGTAGATACTAGTTCAACTCAAGAACAAAAGAGAAAGACTCTAGCATGAAATAAGGCTGAAAGAAAAAGTGTTGTAGAGATATAATTTGCATCCTTATGGCTGTAGCATTCAATTTATTACAACCAATAGATTAACCATCAAAACTTTCCAACAATCCACTCAAAAAGTGCGCTAGACTTACTATATTATATGGGCAAACTTTTAGCAACATTAGACGGTTGAGTAGTGAGTTGTTAATGAAAATGTGTTCGGGTTTCTGCAATCCTAATGGTTGTAGACAAATTTTTATAACAACATCAAGAATTACTCAGTAAATAGAGACACCCTAGTGGCTCAATCAAATACATAAACAATAGAATTGATTCCAAGTTAGACAATCTCAAAAGAATGATTTTTAACATTTAAGTATTTTATATCTCCAATGAAAAAATCAGATTAGTGCCTTTAATATTTGGGTGAATGGAGTCTTTAAACACAAGTTGGATCAACAAGATCCGTAGGGGTGTAAATACCCTTACTCCCTAGGGTATGCTAATAAAACTAGGGTAAAATCTATGAGGGTATACACACTCTCATTCCTCCTGGCAACCCTTGTTCAATAATAACTTATAAACTTAGAAAATGAGATGAAGCTTAATGGAGGGTGTATACAACATACTCCTCCTAGGGTTTCAACCAATAACAACCAAGAATAAGCAAGAAATAACTARCAMRTGCARWTTTTTCCTTACCAATTCCAAGAAAGAGAGATATCAAACYCTAGTTTCACCAAGCAAATCACCATCCAAAGCAAGAACATAAGCCTTCAAGGGGTGCACATCACTTCACTTCATCCAATCACCAAGAKATAACACCAAAAAGCATTTGAATAAGAGATAACACCAAAAATCATTTGCACAAGAGATAAACACCAAGAATCCTCAAGTATAGCGAAAATTTCAGCCAAGTACTTCTCACAATGGGGGAGTTGTGATATAAAATGAGATTCAAATGATCCATATTTATACAAAATGTCTTAAACATAGTTTTTCCACATAACTTAGGGTAAACAAAAATTAAAGAGGAAACAACCCTTATTCCCCCCCCTCACAAAAACAATATTATTTAATTTTTAATTTTGCACATGAAAGAAAACCCTAAAATGATGTCACTCCTCTAAGGATGACGTTTTGACCCTTTAAGCAAGTCGTTGGAGTGGAAGGTTGAGGTTGTTGGGGCTCATAAATCCTCCCTTTCATGTGTTATAGTATCCTCAGGTCTCCTCCCACCAAAACATGCCAAGTGTCAAGTAACAACTCCATCACCACCAAACCCTAGCCCTAATGATGATGTCAACTTGTCAAGGGTGACGTTTTGGCTCCTCCAAGAAAATTGTTTGGCATGTGAGGGATAGAAAAATTCATCCAAGGTGTCCTCTAGGACTCAAAAGGCAAGCATGGTCCCTTGGCATCCAACTTGTGGGCTTCAAGCCCCATGGAAGCCTAAGCTAGGCTTGTTCCTCCAAAAATGTCCACCAATTGGGTCCTGCAAAAACAAATGGATACACCCTCCAAGGATCTCAATTCAAAGCATCATGATGAGTAAATCAAATAAATAAGAGAGACATTTAAGCATGTACATCCAAACTAACACATCAAAATAAACCAATGCTCAAAGACCATATGAAAATTTCTAAGTTTAGTTATGGGAGGGTTGACAAAACGACCTATTGGGTGAATCGTTCCTCAAGTTTAGGGTTGTTTCCCGAGGGGAACTCCTTCTAAGTCATGTGGGTAAACTATCATGGATGAAGGAAACAAAATTTGGGCATGGGGTTCGTGACATACGAGGGGTTTCAATGTCTTACTTATGGGTGCCTTTGTAGAGGGTGTGTTGCACCAACCTTTTTCCAAGCCAATTTATTGCCTTTAATTCTTTTAAATTGTTTCCAGGTTGAAACCAAGGTGTGACTTATACCTAAGCAATAAAAATTGTGCCCATCTTGACTCTACCCTGGTCACATAATGCTTCCCCAAGTTGGAAACATGTGTCAAGTTTCTACCTAAGCATTAAAAATATTGCCCACACATGCCCCTCCCCGGTTGGCATTTGCTATTAGTTAGTTTTTTCATGGGTCCCATCTATTTTTTATGAGAGACGTTTCATTGTCCTTGGGATCCTTGGGTGAGCATATAGAAGTTTAATGGTTTGGATTTTATCTTTTTCCAGCTGCAAGCCTTTGGGCCTTCAACCCCTTCTTCCCATGAAATGAGGGATAACCCTTTCTTGGGTCAACACACCCAAAAATCCCAAAAGTTAAGGAGATGAGGAGATGAAGCATGCAAAGTGACAAGTATGGTTGGTAATGGCACAATGACCCGTAAAGAGGACCTCTCAGTAGCATCCTTATCCCTAAGAGTGACCCACCTACTCAGGTGCAATATCAACCATCAAGGTCAAACAGGGAAAATAGCATAATGTCTAGGCAAACATCACATAACCAAAAGCAGTAATAGATGTAACAAACTCAAATGCCTCAAATATTGAAATAACACTCACCATAATACCTTACTTGTACCTCATGGAGTAAGACCCAATGTCTTCTAGAGGCCAACTAATGTGGTGGATACCGTCATGATCAACCTGGAGCATGGTGGTGAGATGGGTCTCCATCTATGCAAGTGGACATTGTTGATCAAGCTATCTCTCGGTACTCCATGTCTGCAACCTAAGGGCCTAGAGACATCATCTCTTTAGTTATCCCCCAAAATGGGGATAACGTGACTGTATAGCAGATAAGAGACTCCCTTGTGCAGAGGAAATCCAATTGGAAAGGCATTTCCCCTCAATTTGTTGGCTAGTTGAAAGACATCATTGATCAAATAAGTGTTTTACTTGCAATGTATCTTGAATGCTTAATGTTGGTTATAAACCATTTTCTGTTCATGTTGAAAAAATGAGTTTAATGAATGATTGCTAAAATGTTGGGTTAAAAGAAGAGGTACAATCTTCCTTACTTTCTAAATGGATCATTTGTGATGATTGCATGAATAACGCCAGTATAGGATGATCACCCTACATTTTCTTTGTCTTTGAAATGGAAAGTTTACAAGACATGAAATCTTCATTAGGGGCTTACGGGCATAGTATTTCTTACCTATTTTGAAGTGGTTTCAGAGCCAAAGGAGTTAGGTTAAACTCTGACAAAATAAGCCTGGAAAGACTGCATGAATGTTAAGTCCTCAAACCACCCTCATCACTATTGAAAACCCTTAATTCAACCCAGAGGAACGAAAACCATCCATTTGGAAGGAAGAGTAGATATCGATCTTTCGTCGGAGATGTGAGCCTCAAAAGAAATCCTATCATAGGGTGAACCTATTGGGAAAACCCAAAGAGATGAGCCTTGGTGAATCCCTTATGGAAGTGTCATGACTGGACGTGAGTCGTCAATCTATAAGAGGATTAAGCCGATGATATGTGGGCCATATATTCCCTAAATTTTTCACTGATAAGTCTATCGAGAAGTAGGAGATCGAGAAGTTCTAGCAATGGATGGAGGAGGAGTTTCTGATGGGAAACGTTTGATGTCGAGATCCCAAGGACGACGAGGACCATAGATCCATTGGTCTGAGTGTTGATAGACTCTGAGTCATTGGATTTGGAATGACCCATATCGATGAGTGAACTCAGTTGAAGAGCGATATCAGTCTATCTTTGTTTAGTTGTGAGATCCAAGTGATCTCTGACCATCAGATGTGGGCACCTTAAAACTGTTGGATCCATCAGAGAATTCTCATCGGAAAGGTCTAATTGTAGAGTCTCACGATGGTGGGGAGTGGACACATTCTCATGGCGGAAGTCCCAAGTAGTCAGGAACCATTGATCTAATGGCATGGTAGCCTGATGTGATCATATTCATTGATTCGTAGCTAACCCCACTGAGTCAACATGTTAAATGGATGATGGGAAAGGTAACTAKTTGTCGCATAGATTAGGGCAATGATTTGATCGAGGTCGTCGGTTTCCAGAACCGAAGACTATTGTATCTGTTGGGGATAGGTCCATCAGGATTGAAATGTGAGTGGTGTAATGTGMTTTCCCGATGGATAAAGAACCTGATTCACCGTTGACCGTCGAGATGGTCGGGTTGGGTAAATCATAGTCATTCGATCGGGAATTTTTGTTTGCCTAGACATTGTAGCAACATTMTGTCACCAAGTTTCTTGAAACTTATGTGATAATTCTGAGGATTTGTCACGGTTGCTTGCAACACAGAAGAAAGAAGAAGAAGTTCATGTGTGAGCGCGAAGGGACAAAGGTCGTGTAAGGGTGAAAGCCCGAGACTAGAAGCATAATGGAAGTGGAAAATTGGACATAACAATAGCCTATGAGGGCTTAGGGGGTCACGTGTGTTACATAGTGGTATCAGGGCAGAGTTCAAATTCTAGGCTTGACAAGGCCGCATGACTGTTTAAGAAAATTTTATATGCTAGCACTATATGTTTTATTTTGAATGATTTGACTATGTATATGAATACTGGCAATGGTTTTGAGTAGGAATGATAAATAGGAATGGATTCTTGGATTGGGATTGTCAAAACAAATTGATTTTTGACAAGGCAAAGAAGTTTATGCCAATGATTTTGATGTGATGGATAATAGTTGTTCACTATTTCAACACATAGGATGTACTGAAAAGGAAATATAAGTGAATGGTGCGGCATAGTATGGAGTACACCTCACACTTTTAGGATGAAGAAATTGATTATAGGAGGGAGAGGGAAACCCCTACAGATTTGGTAGACACTACCATAACTCTGAAAGCAACCAATGAAAGGTTCACGAGAGCTCAGGTCGAGCAGGAAGAGTTGAATGCAGTATTACTGCATAGTTTATCAAAGATCCATAAGCACTTGCAGCAAGGTCCATCCATTAGTAATGTCAGATTGTAGTAGTTATCGGAATTGAAGACCCCTTAAGATGTCCTAAAGCATGGACCAACTCACAATAATGTAGGAAGAAAGTCTTCCAAGAAAAGGCATCGAGATTATAAGAGAAGCAAAACTTGTGTAGGTACTTCCACAGAGTCATCTAATGGGAAGACCACTACAGAGGAACTCTCCAGCACTAACTATGGGTCTATTGTTCCCATGAAGAGGAAAAACAAACACTCACATAGTTATCTAATAAAATAATTCAAGAAGGCTTAGCCGCCAACCTTTGATGGAGATATCAAGAAAGGAGAATAAGTTGAGGCTTGGTTGTTAGGGCTGAGAGAGTTTTTTCGGGTCCATATTTACTCGAAAAATACAAAAGAAAAGATATCCATCTTCAATTTGGATGGAGGAGCTTCCATATGGTGGGAGGACCTCAAAGAAGTTAAGGGATTGAAAGAGAGCAAGCTGACCTGGAAGAAGTTTGAGAAATTTTTCAGGAAGGCATATCTATCAGAGAAATAATTTGATGACAAGATTAAAGAGTTCCATGAACAATAGTTGGGGAAACTTACCATGGATGCTTATGCCAAGAGGTTCTTAAAGTTATTGAGGTATATTTCTTACCTCAATGATGAGAAGGTGAGGATACAACATTTCCTCAATGGATTACCATAATCCTATTAGGACATGATTGAGTTTGATGAGCCTAAGACCTTGGAGGATATCATTGGGAAGGCTAAGTGTTGTTATGATTAATCCAAGCATAGGCAAGAGCCTCTTAAGGATTGGAAGAGAAAGGATAAAATTGGGGCATTGACAGATGTGGGTCACCAACACTTAACCCGTTTGGATATCTGTGAGCCACGAAGTAGGAATAAGTCTAAATTACAATTGATGCAAGCAATCTGCCACCGTTCAGATCCTATATTCCTATCTATTTGACCCATTTTGACAGATCATCGGGCAATGATGGATTTTCAGAAGAAGGGAATTAAACCATCCAAATATAAGAATTCCAAGAAAGGTGCTCATTTTGGCCATCTGAGGTGAAGTATGCACCAACAAAACTTTCCATCTCAAAGAGGAAATAAAACAATAGAGAAGGCAAGAGAGAAAGTAGAGAAAAATAAGAAAGGACCTCTACAATGTTGGGGTTGTGGAGAGGCACATATGTTGAGAGATTGTCCTCATAGACAACATGAAAAAAAAATATTCTACCACATTCACGAGGCTACTATGACCAACAATGTGTCTAGAAGTGTGCCGATAATATATGCAACTATGGAGAATCAATGAGTCGGCCTCCAAGCTTACGTGGTAGAGATGGAAGGTATAATTTCCAAGAAATTTGTTTCTATTTTGATTGACCTTGGTTCTAATCTTATTTATGTTTCACCTCAAGTTGTTAAAGCATGTGCCTTACGCAGAAAGAAACACGGAGAGCACCATCCCCAAGTGGAGCCACTGTTAGAGTCCTATATTTCATAGTATCAAATGGTGATTGAATTTTCTTCCTTCAAGTGATTTTGTATGGTAAATAATATTACATTCTGCAAATGATTTCCAAATGAAAAAGAAAAAAGATATAAAAAATAATGAAAATAAAAAGAGGGTAGAAAAGAAAAAAGAAACGAAAAGAAAAGAAAAGAAAAAAGGAAAAAGAAAATAAAAATAAAAAGAGAAAAACAAAAAAACCCCATCAAAAGAAAAATAAGTTTGAATCATACAGTCTAATCATGATCAAACATTTTTTAATTTATGTTTTTAGGTTAGAGAATAATTTTAACCAAACTATCTAATCTTGGCTAAAATAGTTAGCTAGAGGAATAAATTAATCCAATAGTTTAAGTTGGATTAATTAATTAGATGTATAGGATAGAAGATAGCTTAGATGATTTTGCCCTTTAAAAAATTGAATAGGGTTTGCACATTAAAATACACCCTAAGTTGATGAAAATAAGTCAGTTTAGCATAGGAAAAATAAATAAGCCATGCAAAGATTTCAAAAAAGCAAACTTTTTGCTTTATGTCGCATATTTTTATTCAAAGTGGCAAAGTTTACAAGACATTTTGTCTTGTAGCACATAATCTTCGCACAGATCTCCCCCGACGACACCATCATTTTCGCGATCGACGACCCTCAACTGATTTCGACCCCCACTGACCTACCTACCTTTATCGGCGGAGGGGGGGTTTGAAAAGTGGTTTTCCCCGCCTTGGTCCCACCTAATGTGGTGCCTCCTCATCGTTTCGCACCACCCCCCCCTCTGAAATATGCCTAACCTAATCCCGATGCCAATCACTTTCCCCATCACTACTTCCCCTCTCCCTATACGACATCTGTCCCACCTCCTACTTGTTAGCCAATAATTCTTGCCCCTTGACCATTAGTTGTTCTGTAACAGTCTCGTGCCCTAACGGATATCCCTGTGCATATAAAAACCCCATGTTTTCACCCCCATTACATTGTTTTCTAACTAATAACCCATGAATATCGCGCCGAGCTAGTTGTCAAACTATCACCGCCATCTCTCACCGCTCAACATGCAAATTTGTCCTGGTAATTACAACTTTGCCAACTCATTCTACTATTAATTTTTCAATTATGGCCCCCAAGGGGAAGTTTGTCGACACCTCCAAAAACTCAATGATTCCCCCTACAATCGACCTGAACCACATTCCTCTTACAGACATAGACTACAAGGTTGCAGAGCTGAGGTGCGAATTCAATTTTTTCGAATTACATTGTTGGTTGAAGGAAAATTTCCTCGACCAAAGCGACAAAATAGGACTCTAAGAATCCAATTTTCCCCTTTACATGTTTCCCCAACTTACCTTTCCCTAAATTTGTCCTCAAATGCCAGGCTAATTATCTGCCAAACCAAAGAGCCATTACCTATCCCACTGGTGAAATTATGTTTTTAGTTACCCCTGAGACCATTGACCAATTGCTACAGATCCATAAACATGACTCCACCACCCCTTTCTTTGTCGAATCCCTAAGCAAATTGTATAAAAAATTGACCTTTCCATAGAGAGCCCAAATTTTTGAAATTTTCCTCCCTAAAGATGCCCAATTGCCTAAGAAAAATCCACCATACTCCTCTTCTATTTTCACAAAGAAAGCTAACCAGATTATCTCCATGCTTTCATGTCTGTTAGGTTATTATTCTGATGAATGGGTAAATGAACCTATTTTAGGTTTTCTGTCCATTTTCTCTACACAAGAAATAGTTTATGTGAAGTTCAATTTCAGTCAATTCTTGGCTGACAACATTCATGAACAATTCCTCAAGTTTCCAACTGAAGGGATGTTCAAATATTCTTCAATTTTTTTGGTTTATATGTTCCTATTTTATCAAGCAACCATGTTTCCTTTTGCACTCCAGAAGCTAAATGAACAGGGAAGCCCACAGTCAGTCATATTTTGGACTTCATTAGTAAGAAATAACTTAGCAGAGTACAGTTTCAAAGATTTCATTAATCAGTTCATCCACCCAGCTACTTGTTTACTAAGAAACAACATAGAACCCAGGGTTAGTGAAGAAATTCAGAAGGTGTGACATCTAACTAAGCAAGCCAAGATAGGTGACTGGTATTTATACCAGAATTATATAGAAATTAGGGTGTATGGGTGTGAAGTACCACCATACAGGTTGCCTAACTACCTCCCAATGAGGATTTTTTCATTGGAGTACGTAAGGAAAATGATAAATTCAGATGAAATTCATTTTGTAGAAGCTAAGAAGAAATCCCAATTTAGAATCAAAACTTAGATTGGACCATTTATTTGCAACAACAAAGCAGTTGGTGAAGAACCAGACATCCTCTTGAGATAAATGAATTTTCCTCTTAGCTTCACTTGGTCATATGACCCATTTGGCATCATTTATGATCTGAGGACCAAACAAAAGACCACTCCTTATGTGCACACACAAAGGCCCGAGATTGAAAAATACATGAACTAGGTTGAATGGGAAGAGAACACCTTGCACGAAGCAGAGGAGCAACCTATGCCTATGACCACTTCACATACCAACACACCTCAAAAGCAAGCATATAAATTATCAAGGAAGGAAGTCTCTCCTTCAGTCACAGAGGTATCAGCTGCAGATTTTCAAGTATATAGGAAGAGGACTAAAACCATTTCTACGAAAGATTTTCTTAAAGAGGGAGAAATGCAGTCTACTATAGTTTTGGAAGGACTACATTCTCCAGCACAATCAACCAATCTAACTACAGAATAACCATTATTATCAGCTTCACAAAATAATCCAGATACAACTTTGACAACTGAATCAATTCATGGAGAAAATGAGTCAAACATATTTGACAAGTACAAGGAAATTAAGTAAAAGAATGAAATTCTTAACAACAATACTTATACTCAATTTTGGAAACAGACTCCTACTGCTCAACACAAACTTTTATCAGCCTTTGACATAGAGAAGGGAAGAATGCAAATGACATTCTTACAGGCACAGGTCCCCTGTAATAACTGATTACAAGAAGACTTCTTTTGAATTTGATGTAAAGGATGTCCACCCTATTGATCAAATCTATATGCACAGACAGAGAGGGGAGATGATATTTTCAACCTTGGCAAACACCTCAATGACAACTTCCAAATTACATGTATCCCTAAATAATATCCAGTCTCAATTAAAAATTGAAAATATCTCTTCTTTGGCCAAGGATAATAAGATAAAATCATTAGAAGAGTTAGTTCTGAAAATTGGATATGACCCAACTAATGTCAAAGGAGAAGAAGAGTTGATAAATAATAAGAATGTTGATATAAAATCACTTAGGAAACAACTTAAACTTCTAGCAATAGAGGATTCACAAACTAAAGAAGTAGCTAAGACATAAAGCCAAAAAGAAGAAATGCTCAAAATTATTATGGAGCAAAATGCACATATTAGGGAGATGGAAGCAGAGATGGACACGATGATTAAGGAAAAAGGGCAGAATGCATAGTTGGCCATGATTCCACTAGATGCAGTGCCCATGACAGGTATAAGTACAACAAAAAATTCTACATCAACATCAATCCCACCACAAACTTCAGATGCCTCTGCTAAACTGGTGAAATCTATGGAGGACATGTTCATACAAGGAGCAGAAATCAGAAAGTTACATGAAGAAGCGAAGTTATTACAAGAAGATAAATCTAGGATTCAGGCTTGTCATCAGATATAAATGCATAAATCTCAGAGGCTAAGCCAACGATTGCAACATTTAGGGAAAGAGACAACCATGGAAAATACCTTAGCCCAAGCTAAGGAAAATATATGGATAGACATAAATAAATCCATGACAAAGATCTGGCCCTCTATACAGATAATCTTTGAGCAACATGAATTAACTCAGAAAGCTAGAGGATCCATCGAAATCATTAAAGAATAATTGGGAGAAAAGCTAATTGAAGCCGCATAGCTAATCGGGTTTCTAAACTCTAAAAAAAAATAGGAGTTGGAGGAGCTAGAGATAGAGGAAATAACTGAAACTATCTTGGAAATAAAAAAGGTTATGACTAAGAAAGGCCTCGTGTTGCAATTAAAAGAAAAATCTCAAGTTATGGACATAGGTGTGCAGAGGTTCTTCAACAAGTTTGAAGTGATAAACAAAAAAGGACTACCTAGAATGTTGGTGATAAATGACAAGTTAATCACCTTGCTTGATTACAACCAGAAATTAAAGATAGTGGCCAAAGACAACTCACCAAACCCACTTTTGCTAAGTACACTGAGATGGATGAGATTTACAGAAAATTACTCAACATGTCAATCCAAGTAAAAAGAGGTGGGACAAACTGTGCGAATTACTTGAGTAAAGAGGAGTTTTATTTTTCAGCAGCAAAGACCAACAACTAAGCAGAAGTCAAAGGGACAAATCTCTAATAACTTCCATCAAATCAACACCAAAAATCCAAGCAAATCTAAAGATTCCTATATTTTTGTAATTAGAGATTCAGTTAGTTTAGATATCCCTCAAATATATCATGATCATTTATGACAGGATCTTATGTAAATAAATGTATAACTACTTCTCCTTTTGAAGTATTGAGGGCTGATTTTTGCATCCAAGAAAGATACTTTGTATCATTCAAGGGGATCGACCAGTAATAAAGAGGCTCTTTCACGGGATTCTTGTTTCAGACTGTTGCTGAAGTGCATCTTTCTAAGTTCACGCTTTCTTTCTCTGTTTCCATTCTTATGTGTTTCCAATTCTAATTTTTCTAAAGAAGGTTAAAGAACATAACTTATTTCAACATACTTTGTTTATGACTTTGAATGATTTTTATGTTTTCAAATGAAATTAAGTAAAAAGAATTCTTAACTCGTCTCTTTACTTGATGGAACTCCTCTCATTTCTTCCCATTCACTTCATTTAAATTTACCAGATCCATCAGTTTAACTATCTTTCCCTATGAAGAAACTTTATACAAAGCTTAATCAAATCCTTATTTGAAGAGATAGACCCCATAGCCCAATGGTAATTTAAGCATTCAATTAGCCAAATATTTCAAATAGTCAAACAAATCCTGAACTGTCATAACTAGCCTAACATTTTAACTCAAACAAATCTAAATATTACAGAGAGTGCTCTCTTTGAAACTGGTAGGGCTAGATTCTAACTTCCAAAGTGGTTTTGTGGTTACCTCTGTCCTTTCTTCTACAACATCTAGAAATTATAGAGCGATAACATAGTGGAGACCATATTGGGGAATAAACAATTTTTCAACTTCTACAAACTATTTTCCCTAGTAAGAAAACTTTATTTCTGGAGAGTCAAAGAATCAAATCTTTAGAAATAAATTTTCAGAGGTTGTAAAATTTTGTAAATAATCAAGTAGTGTATATCAAGTTTTAGTTGTGGCTCCAAAAATAATTCACACCATATCTCATCCTGATATAGAACCTGTAAAGTTGTAGATGATCCTAAAAAGTTGATTAGAAAAAAAAGTTTAGTAGAAAGTCAAGGGAGTAGTATTCCTCCTCCTAGGGAAACCTCTCTCCCAGAGAAATTTGTCACAATCCAGGATATTCAGTTTGATCTACCATTCAAGAATAGTCTATTCAGAACCAAATCTGAAAGTTTTGTGCATGAAATAGTATTAGATCAAGCTATTCTCCAACCCAATACACCTGAAAGACAATCTCCTGAATCCGATCTTGATCAACAAATCCTTCAAATTTTTGAGAAGTTACAAGATCTAGCATCAGACTTTGATCAAGCTTTACATGAAGCCTATATTCAATAATCTATTGAACTTTCTGCCATGACCATTTCCGCGTCATCTATTAATCCTCAATTGATAAATCTTATATCTACCAGTCCTACTTCTTCTGTATTTTCCACTACCTCTCCAATAAATTCACAGACAGTGATCCAACTTATTATAGGTGTGCAAGATTATTGCACCGAATTTAATAATATTTATAATGCAATTCCAACAAACATTAAACCCCCTCAAAGTTTAGCTTTGATTAAATTCCTTGATGGTTTTGATGTTGGCATGTCTTATCAATTGAGAGAAAGAAACCCTGCAACCTTGGAAGAAATGCAAAGAGATGACGTGAGTATAGAGGCCAATGTTTTAGCTAAGAGGGCTAGACAAAGAAGATAGAAGAGAGTAACTATAAAGGAAAAMAAATCTACCTCTTCTTCTGATGAAAAAATAGACTCTTTAGTCACAACCATGGAAAGGATGATGGACGGGTTAGACATTGTTGATAGGACTCCTCCTAGAGAAAATCAACTTGGCCCCCAAATCAGAAATCCTAATTTTAGGAGAAACCAACCCCAAATCCGACAAAGAGAACAAAGACGTCCAGATCAACAAATCAAGCCTCCTTTTCAAGAAAATTGTGTTGATGAAGGGGAAGAAATAGTTGAAGGCCTTGATGATGTTCACATCAACTTAATCTGAATAAATGATAATGATTCTTTATTCCTCACTCAAGAAGAACATGATCTTTTCCTTTTTTCAAAAACTGAAATTGATCAAGAGCAATCAGAAGATGATAAACGAGGTTTTGAAAATGAAATTATTGAGGTCCATAGGCATTATCATCTTAGGAGTAAGAAGTCAACTAATAATCCCACTAAGAAAACTTCTGATAAATTCCACTAAAAAGACAATTGACACTTTTGCGCAGAAAATTCCTAATATTCCTCCTAAAAAGAACACAGAAGTTCCAACCAAAAGAACATCTGATTTTGTCTCAAAAACAACTCAAACTGATGTTCCCTCTACCAGCCAGCCCAAAGATACTTTACAAAAGGAAGTTGGTGAAAAACAATATGTTCATAACCCAAATAAAACTCAAACATCATTCAACTCTGAAAATGAATTAGCAAAACTCAATATACCCATTCCTCAAAAAGAGCTCATGAATAAGAATGCATATAGATCACAATTGATAAAAGCTATGAACATAGAGGCAGGTACAAACACAGTAAATGTTGCTGATGATAAACCAGATCTATTATTTGGGCCTGAAGTCAATGGAAAACCTGAAAATGGATATGTACCCCCATTCTACATYAGTTTAAACATTCATGAAAAAACTCTGCACAATGCTATGCTTGCTTTTGATGCTTCTCACTAGACCATACAAAGATTTGTATTCTTTTGATTCAAGTAAAGTWAAATGCATAGGTCTCATCATAGATTTGTGTGTCACTTTAGCACAAATACCAGCCAAGAGTTTGGTAATGGACATAGTTGTTGCTGATATASCTCCTAAATATGGCATGTTACTGTCTTGCTCATGGGGAGCTAAGTTACAAGGAACCCTTCGACTGGACATGTCTTATGCTACCATTCCATTGTTTGGTCAACATAGGAGATTATATAGGGAAACATTGATAAAATACATGGTCAGTAGTCAATATAAACCACATAATTATCCCTTATATTCTATTCATTCAGACCTTGACTCTTTTATCTTGTACAATGATGGAGACATGGAGAGACAAATTGCAAATTTAGAAAATGATGTTGAAGCAGACAAAATAGTTATGGTGGAACCTGATAACCAAAATGAACCTTTGTGGATCTTAGATTTTGATGGGGTTGTTAGTAAAGAAGGGTCAGGTGTAGGTGTATGGGTCTCAAATTCAAAAACCAACCACTCAGAAGGACATTCTTATAAGCTAAACTTCCAATGTACCAACAATATAGTTGATTATGAAGCCTTAATGTTAGGGTTACAACTTTTAAAGAAGCTTGGTGCCAAGAGAAATTCAATTCGTGGTGACTCTGAATTGATAATAAAACATATCAAATGTGAACACTCTGCTAAGCACCCAAGATTGAGAGCTTACAAGATTGCTATCCTAGATTTTCTAGAATGTTTTATTGAGTATGAGTTATCAACCATTCCCAGAGACTAGAACATTCTAGCTGATGGTATGGCTACCTCAGCAAGTACATGCAAAATACCTTTCCATCCTACTCGCTAGTACACAATTGAAGTAAAGAACATACCAATTGTCCTGAATAACATCAGATATTGGAAATTCTTTGAAAATAATGAACAAATCGAAAAAAAAATTACAATTAAAAGATGAATTTGAGTGTGCCAATATAGATGTAGATTTTGATGTTGAAGAAGAGTGTGGATGAGATAGAAACAAAAGAAATAGATAAAAAAACAAGAAGATTTGGAAATACTGCAATTGAAAAATAATGTTTTTCCTAGAGGATTAGTTCCTTTAGAGGAGTTGTTTGATTTTAATGATGTAGCCAAAAATCCTAAAATTGAACCTACTGGAGCTGAAGTTGAAGACCGCAACATAGGAACTGAACAAGAGCCAAAAGTGATTAAACTGTCTAAATCTTTTCCCTCTGCTGAAAAACATAAATACATAAACTTGTTCAAAGAATTCATAGATGTTTTTGCATGGATTTATGAAGATTTGAAATCTTATGACACCAACATTATACAACATAAAATTCCTATAAAAGAAGACCAAAAACCTTTTAAACAGAAACTTAGGAGGATTAACCCAAGGTTGATGCCTCTAATTGAAAAAGAGATAAAAAAAAATATGTATGATGCCAAGTTAACACCCTGCTATTATGGACCATTCGAAGTCCTGGAAAGAGTGGGACCGGTGGCAGATAGACTTGCTCTGCCACCTACTATTAAAGCTCACAATGTGTTCCATGTATCTTTATTAAAGAAGTATATTCATGATTCTAATCATGTTATTGATTGTTCTGTGATATAGGTGGAAGCAGAGAGATAATTCTAGCCCGAGCCTCAGTGCAATCTGGATAGAAGAGAGACATTGCTCCAGAACTGGGTGGTTGCACAAGTCAAGGTGAAATTAAATCACTTTGGACCATATGAGGCCACTTGGGAACTGGAAGATGCTATGAAGATGGCATAACCATTTTTATTTCATGTATAAAAGTGTATATATGGTGTTTAAAACATTGAGGATAGTGTTTCCTTAAGTGGGAGGGGAATGTAATATCATGTTTTCCCCATGACTGTAATTATGTTAATACTTCATGTATTATGATTAATGAAGCATGTAATTGTGTTTATGTTAATGAAAACACTAGATAATTGACTGGGAGGAAGCCTTGCAATATTGGCCATGATACCACGGGTTGGACTGGTGAGGTGGAAATAGGATGTTCTAATGAAGAAATTAGGAAACTCGCCATCATTCCAACTCACATCTACATACTTAATGCATGACTTGACCAATGTACTTGGATGAAATTGACCCACAAAACCTGTTTATGGTGATCGGGCTGGGTACCTTAGTAGTTATAATTGTTGTCTGATTTGGTACTTGAAAGAGTAAAGGGTCGACTGCGACCTCAGCTAGAAGGACGCACAATATTTTTCCTTTAGATTCAGGAGCCTAACATTGAGGGCTCACTTTTGACAGAAGTCATCAGGGATCATGAGGAAGAAGAGGGAAAAGGTGGAAAGAAACACACATATGAAGAGAACCAAAAGATGCACAGAAGAGAACACCAACAACCCATAAAGGAAAAGAGTATAGTGCACAGATGTGGAAAGGCTAAACCCACATAGAAGAACATGGAATAATCACTCACATAATTGAGTTGCAGACTCACAAACAAATGGTGAAAATGAGTAGAGCAGCTCATGCACATGGATTTGAGCAACAAAGAATATATGGGAAGTTTTTCTAAAGAAAATATAAATCTTTCCCAAGAATTGAATGGTCACCTTGTAACAGAGAAGACCCATATCCACATTGAAGCACCAAAGGACCGTGACTTGCTGCTTACTAGAAAGAAGTCGTCATTGGTAGGGGGAGGTTGCCTAGGAACTGTAAAGTAGAGAAGGGACTCGCTTGTGTAGAGGAATTCTGGTTGGAAAGGTGCCTAATAAAATCGTGGAGGTCCTGAGCTTAGTGGGAAGAGGGAACTTTTGTTGTTACTATTGGAGTGAAGTAGAGTAACCTTCCTGAACCATTTCTTGACTTGGAAGTCAGCTAAGAATGTCTCCCCATGGTATCATGGTCTAGAACGGGGGTGGAATGTTATAGAAAGGCACAGTACATGATATACTATCATTGGGTGGAAAGACACTTCCCCTGAGTCAATTGGCTAGGTGGAAGATATCATTGAATAGATAAGTGTTTTTACTTGCAATGTATCTTGAATGCTTAATGTTGGTTATAAACCGTTTTATGTTCATGTTGAAAAATTGTATTTGATGAACGATTGTTAAAATATTGGGTTAAAAGAAGAGATATAATCTTCCTTACTTGCTAAATGGAGTATTTGTGGTGATTGCGTGAAGAAGGCCAATATAAGATGATCACCTTGTATTTTCCATGCCTTTGAAATGAAAATTTTACGGGATATGAAATATTCATTAGGGATTTAAGTGAAGAGTATTTTTTACCTGTTGGGAAGTGGTTTAAGAGTCGAAGGAGTTAACGTGAAATCTAGAAAAATAATTCTGGAAAGAATGGAGGACTGTTAAGTCCTCAAACCACCCTCATCACTATTGAAAACCCTCAATTCATCCAAAAGGAAATATATTCGTTGACTCAACATGAAGAGTAGATCATGACTATTTGTCAGAGATTTGGGCCTTGGAAGAAATCCTATCGGGAAAACCCAAACTGCCAAGCTTTGGTGAATCCCTGATGGGCATGTCTCAAGTGGACATAAGTCATCAATCTATCGAAGGATTAAGCTGATGAGATCTGGGTCATATATGCCATGAATGTTTCACCGATAATTCTATCGGGAAGTAGGAGATAGAGAAGGTCTGGGAATGGATGGAGGAGGAGTTTTTGATGGGAAACGTCTGATGTCGAGAGCCTGAGGACTAGGAGGACAATAGATCTATTGGTGTGAGTGTTGATAGACTCTAAGCTATTGGATCTGGAATGATCTATCCCGAGGAGTGAACTTGGTCGAAGAGTGATATTGGTTAATCATTGTTTAGTTATCAGATTAGAGTGATCTTTGACCATCGGATGTGGGCACTTGAGAACCATTGGATCCTTCAGATAATTCTCATTGGAAATATCTGATCAAGGAGTATTGTGTGTTTGGTATGTGTTATATTCTTTGCATGTGTGTGTGTGGGTGCATCAGATTCGACAACTGCGTCTGACGATCCCTCCCTAATAGTGTTCTTTGTGTCGTGTGCATCGGGCGCTTCATAGGGGGGTCCTAGTGGGGGCCAAGTATGCCCCCCCTGGTTACGCGCAACGTTCGAGGCAATGCCCCTATTTTTTTTTTTTTGGCATTTTTGCTATTTTAGCAGATTTTGCTATTTTTAGTGGTTTTCTAAATTAATCCTGGATCAAGGGATTAGAGTTTTGGTATCTACGGAATACCTAAAAACATTGTATATGTATTGTATGGTGAATGGTGAAATTAATACAATGAAGCATTGAAAGGTTTTCTCCCGGTTATTCCGGTATAAATCTTTGTGTACTATGTGTATGAGCCATTGATTAATTTTTGTTTTGCTTAAGAATCTATATGCATTGCTTTACTTCATAGGTTTAAAACTTACATCATGATGGTGGGGAGTGAACACATTCTGATGGCAGAAGTCCCGAGTAGTGAGGAACTGTTGATTTGAGGGCATGGTATCCTGATGTCATCATAGTGGTTGATTCGTGGTGGACTCGACTGAGTTGACATGTTGAATGGAGGATGGGCAAGGCAACTAGTTGTCATGTAGATTAAGGCGTTGATTTGATCGGGGCCATCGATTTCTAGGCCTAAAGACTGTCGGATTTGTCGTGGATAGGTTCATCGAAGAAGATCAATCAGGATTGAAACATGAGTGGTGTAATGTGCTTTCTTGATGGGTAGAGAACCTCATTCACCATTGACCATCGATATGGTCGGGTTGGGAGAATCACAACCGTTCAATTGGGGATGTTTGTTTCCCTAGCTTGTATAGCAACTTTATGTCACCAATTTGTTGGGAAGTTGGGTGATAAGTCTGAGGATTTGTCACGACTGCTTCAAGTGCAAAAGAAAGAAGAAGAAGTTCCTGCATGAGCGCAGAGGGACAAAGGTCATGTAAGGGTGAAATCCCTAGACCAGAAGAATAATGGAAGTGGAAAATTAGACATCCCACTGCCCTAAGAGGGTTTAAGGGGTCAGGTGTATTACATCTCATGTGGACCCATATCACATTAGTATCATCCACGTATATCTTCCATATTGTTGGCTTCAAGGGGTACGTGTCCAAAGCTATTTTCTCAAATGTCTCCATAAAGAGATTAGTGACTATGTGAGATAGAGGAGACCTTAATCGCTACAACACTATTTTGTTCATAGAATTCTCCTTGGAAGCCAAAAAAATGTTGAACGAAGTCATACTTTTAGCAACTTTGTTGTTTCAAGTTTAGTGAACTCCTTGAAAATCTACACAGCTTCATTGAGGGGTATCTTAGTAAAGAGGGAAGCAACATCAAAACTAATAAGGATATCATCGAGATCTACTCTTTTATTCTCAACAATTCTCAGAAAATTGTTTAAGTATTTAATGAATGGATCTGTATGGCCCACCAAGGGACTTGGAATCTTCGCTACATATTTCGCCAATTGATAGGTGGGAGAACCAATTATGTTTTCAATCATTCCGAGAGGAACATATCTTCGGTAGACCATAAATCCTCATGGTTATCTCACAACCAGGAAGTAGTTGCTTTTTTATTATAACATCTAGGTTAGAACCTCTTATAACCTTCCTAAATTCTCTTGTTATTCTTGCTATTAGATTACTTGTCAACTTCTTGTAGATACCACTCATGGTGAGGTACTCAATCATTTTCATGTTGTAATCCTCATAGTTCATAATTATCGTATCCCCACCCTTGTATTCTCTCGGTATCACTAGTCTTGCATTGCTTCTGAGGTTCTTAAGTGCCTATTGTTCTTCTTTGATATTGTTGCTCCTTGGAGGCTTCACTATTCTTAAGATCATCGTGCAATCCTATCCAATGTTCTCCTTGTCCTCCTCCACCAAATATTGGATGATATCCTCTATGCTACAAATGATCCTATCAACTGGGACAGTTCTCAGGGCCAACACAAAGTTTACTCCCTTTCTTAGCATGCTCAATTCTGCATTCTCCAATACGTGGGACGATATATTAACCACCTTCTCAGGGTCCCTTTTGTTGTCACTTATGTTTTACATGTGCAACAATCGATTAAGATTTTTCATTTCTTTTTTCCTATTACGCATTGTATGTCCTTCCTTATCATTCTTCTAGGCCACATTGGAGTCTATCACTAGCCATTAGTCATCATGTATAACATGGGCCATATTTAGATGAAGGTGTAGTGCATTTTGTAATAGGCGGTTGAGAACTAACCTCATTTTCCTTATCTCTTCATGCATGATTTCCATCCTAAACATGTCAAACACAACAATATTCTAGTGATTCCTCATTCAGTGTTTAACAATTGAAAATCTAGATAAAACGTGGTTATATCTACTTTTTTTTTTTTTTAAGAAAATCCAGATCGATCGCTCTCCTTTGAATCTTAACCCTTATAATCTCCAACAACCAGATTTCATCACATACTTCCCTTCCATAAAGGGCCATAACTTGTGTTTTCAAGCTTTTTGGTGTGAATTTTCCAATTAATTGGAAAATACATAGTGTTGATGCTTTGTGTCGACGTTTCAGATTCGATAACCGGATTCATCTTCCGGACAAGCATTCGAGTAAAAAGAGACGCATCACAATTAGATAAATACTTGAATGCGTAGAAGAACCTATGAAGGCCAACAAAGTTGGCTAATGTTGAAAATCAATAACACATCGGACCGACAACAAATAAAAGACAATAAAAACCTAACAAAAATAAATAAAAGCTCAACCATAATTATTCACGCATAATGAAAATAGTAATACAATGATAGATATTAAAAAAATGAAATGAAAGAAAAATAATAAAGAGTTAAAAGAAAATACAATAATAATAAAGATAGAGGTAACAAAAATATAATATCCATATTTAAAAAATAAAATCAAGGTTAGTGGTGGCAAAATTTAAAATCGCAAATAAATAAATAAAAAGCTAACCATTAAAATAAATGTAAAAGCTTAATAATAGATATAAAATAAAGATAGCTCATATAAAACAAATATAATAATAATAAATCCAAAATCACAAATATATAAATAAAAAACTATAAATAGTCAATTAGATATAACATAAAGATAGTTAATATAAAATAAATGTATTAATAATAGTAAATAATGGATAGTCCTCGAGGTGTAGATCAATGGATGATAAAGTGCATTGTTAAGACATTTCTTGAGATGTTGTTGGTTCGAACCTCACAAAGCCATGTGTATTGTGTGTGGGACCATAGGAGTACACCTAGAGGTTATAATGGTAACAATGAGAATTAACCCAATGTCATGTGAGTATGAACCCGCCCAATTGTCGATTTCACTAGATACAATAAAAAATAGTAAACAATGTATAAATATACTAATTAACCTAATAATGTTAATTTCTAATAATATAAACAATTAATACAAGATAATAATATAACAACATTCCATAATAAAACAAACAAAAACAAAGAATCAATCAAAAGGACAAGCTAATAAAAATATAAAGAAATAAATCCAACTAATAAATAGAGGTGATATAGACAAAAAAAAAAGAGGAAGTGTTCGGTCAACAAACAAATGTGAGAGGAGAGAAAAAAACTCAAAACTAAAATGGGAACTAGAGAAAAGAACCTGAACCTAAAAATACTAAAACTAACTTTAAAAACCAAAAGAAAACTTAAGAATTAAGATGAAGGTGTAGTGCATTTTGTAGTGGTTTCCATTGGTTTTAAAAAGACCTTGATCTCTGTCCTTTTCGATACCTTGGTAATCCTGTCAGTAACCCCTCGAATGTAAGGTAAGCAAGTTATCTTCCTAGACTTGTGGGTTTTTATCGATGATACTTATCTCTTGTCTTTTCCATGGCTATTAGCATTGCACTTATAGTGTCATTATTTGTGTATCATATGCTCCCGAAGACCTCATTCAAGTGATCTTTCTCATGCTCAATGTGTTACTTACCATAAATTTTAATAGCCCTAGTGGGAAATGTGTTAAGAACACTAATCTTCTGATTGGGGTGGTAATGAGATTTTTCTAGAGTTATGGTTGTTTATGGAATACGGCTCATATCCTGTGTTTTTACATGGCTCTTCTCATTGCACTCCTAATGTCCTTATTTCTATATCCTATACTCTTGAAGACCTCGATCAAGTGATCTTTCTCATGCTTAATGTGTTCTTCATCATAAATCTTGATAGCCTTGGTGTCTAGGGTGCTAAGAACACCAATCTTTTGAGTGAGGTGGTCATGATTTTTTGTGTGAAGGTAGTTCTCTGTGTGTGTGTTATTCCTATATATTGTGTGGCCAAGACACCCATCCTACTTCCTAATGATTGACACATCCAAGAAGGGGTTGCTACCATTTTCCTCTAGTTCCACGGTGAACTTAATGTCCTCTAATATATAATTAAGGTGCTCAAAGAATTTGTTGAGTTCATCTCTCCCATGGGGCCATATCATGTTAGTATCATTCACATATCTCTTCCATCTTGTTGGATTCAGGGGGTATGCGTCCAGAGTTATTTTCTCAAATATCTCCATAAAGAGATGAGCAATTATGGGAGACATAGGAGACCTCATTGTTACACAATTGGTTTGCTCATAAAATTCTCCTTGGGAGATAAAAAATGTTGATCGAAGCCATACTTCTACCAACTTTGTTGTTTCAAGTTCAATGAGCTCCTTGAAATTATGCACAACTTCAATGAGGGGTATCTTAATAAAAAGGACAACAACATCAAAACTAATAAGGATATCACTGAGATATTTTTTTCTAGGTTACAAAGCCCAAGGAAAACCCTTTAGTACTTCCCCTCATTTCAAGGATGGTAGTCAGGGTAAACCCTAGAATCTTTAGGGAACAAGGTCAGTYAACAACATGGCTCAAAGACATTGCAATAATACACCCATTAATACCTAACCATGTCACTTGCGGGAATTGACCCTAGGTGAGGAGGATATCAATCATTCCTCCYAACCACCTAAGCTAAACCCAATTGATGATACCATCTATATCTACTTCTTCATACTCAATCATTCTCACAAAATCATTTAAGTATTTAATGAACGAATATGTATAGCCCACCAAAGGACATATAATCTTCGCTACATATATCTCCAATTGATAAGTGGGAGAACTAATTATGTTGACACTTGGTCTGAGAGGAACAACATCTTTATGGGTCTTTTGTAGGCCATAGATCCTTGTGGTTATCTCATAACTAGGAAGTAGTTATTTTTTGGTCCTATCATCAAGGTTAGAACCTTTTATAAATTTCTTGACTTCTCTTTCTATTCTTGCTATTGGTTTACTTGTTATCTTCTTGTAGCTACCACCTATGCTGAGGTTCTCAATAATTTTCATGTTGTAATCCTCACAGCTCATAATTGTCTTAACCCCACCCCTTGTCCTCTCTTGGTGCCACTAGTCCTACATTGCTTCTGAGGTTCTTAAGCGCCTAGTGTTCTTCTTTGCTAGTGTTGCTCCTTGGAGGCTTCACTCTTCTTAAGATCATCGCATAGTCCTGTCTAATGCTCTCCATTTCCTCATCCACCAAATATTGGATGCTATCCTCTATGCTGCAAATGATGGTATTGACCAGGACAAATCTGGGGGCCAACACAAATTTAAGTCCCTTTCGTAGCACGCCCAATTCAGATTCTCCAATACATGGGATGATAGGTTAACCACCTTCTTAGTGGCATTGTTGTCCTCACTCATGTTCTTCTTATGCATTAGTTGATTATGCCTTTTCTTTTTCTTTTCCTATTATGCATCATTCACCCTTCTTTACCATCTCTCAAGGCCACAATAGAGTCATTCACTCACCATAAGTCATCATGTATCACATGGGCCAACTTTAGGTGAAGGTGGAGTGCATTAAGTGATAGGCAATCTAGAACATACCACATTTTCATTATATCTTTGTGCATGATTCCCATCTCGAGCCTATCAAACACAATAGTATTCCAACCATTCCTCATTCGATGTTTAATAATTGCAAATCTAGGTAAAACATGGTTATCTCTGCATTTTTTCAGAAAATCCAAATCAACCACTCTCCTTTGAATCTTAAACCTCAAATTCTCCAACAATTGAATTTCATCATGTACTTCCCTTCCATACAACGTTGCAATTTGTGTTTTCAGACTTAATGGTGTGAGATTTCATGGTTAATCAGAAAATCGACAATGTCGATGCTTTGTATCGATGTTTCAGATCCCATAACTAAATCCATCTTCTGAACAAACAATCAAATAAAACAGAGACAACACAATTAGATAAACACTAGAAAGTAGAGAAGAACCTACAAAGGCCAGCGAAGTTGGCTACCACAAAAAATCAATAACATAACAGGATAACAATAAAGAAAAGACAATAAAAACCTAATGATAATAAATAAAAGCTCAACTTCAATTATTAACGCATAATGAAAATAGTAATATAACAATGAATAAAAAAGTGAAATGAAAAAAGAAAAGTGAATGAAAATACAATAATAATAAAGATAGAAATAACATAAGTATCATATTCATATTTAAAAGATAAAGTTAGAAAATACAAATAAAAATAAAAGTTAAACATTAAAATAAATATAAAACATTAATATTAAATATAAAATAATATATTTTATCTAATAATAATAATATTAATAAACAATGTATAAATATCCTATTTAAACTAATAATAGAAACAATTAATACAAGATAATAATATACATAATAAAGGAAATAAAAACAAAGAAAATCTAAGAATCAAAAGGACAAGGCAATACAAATCTAAAGAAAGAAATCCAACTAAAAAAGCAAGACCAAACAAAACAAGGCCCCTAAAGAGACCCCAATAATGAGAACTCAAATAAAAACAAAACTCAAATAACAATATAAATATAATATAGAAAAGGAAATGAAAGGAAACCTCAAATCAACAAATAAAAGTGAGAAAATAGGAAAAGGAATTCATAAAAGAATCTAAAACTAAAAATACTAAAAGTAATTAAAAAACTAAAAGAAAATTTAAGAATTAATATGAAATTGAAATGAAGATGAATTGAAGTCTGAGAAAGCATAACCAAAATAAAACAAGGCAAAGACAAGAGTAAAGAGCAAACATGGTTATCATGTGGTGGATCAAAGGGGGTCAATTCTCACTAATTTCCAAATCCACGTTTTTATTGAGGTTGTTGGGGTGTTTGATAATCTCCATTAACAATGTATAAATATACTAGTTAAGCTAATAATAAAAGTAATTGATACAAGATAATAATATAAGAACATATCATAATAAAAGAAATAAAAGTAAGAGAACCTAAGAATCAAAACGACAAGCTAATAAAAATCTAAAGAGATAAATGCAACAACAAAAAAGGACAAACCAAATAAAACAAAATCCCTAAAGAGAAGGCTATATGGAGAACTACCTTCATGCAAAATCTCATCACCACCTCACTCAAAAGATCGGTGTTCTTAACACCTTGACCACTAGGGATATCAAAAAAATTTATGAGGAACACATTGAACATGAGAAATATCACTTGATTGAGGTCTTCAAGAGCATAGGATACATAGATAAGGACACTAGGAGTGAAATGAGAAGAGTCATGGAAGATAGCTTACTTACCTTACATTCAAGGGGTCACTAACAGGATTGCCAAGGTATTGAAAATGAAGGAGATCACGGCCTCTTTTAAACCAATGAAAACCATCAAACAAAAAATCAGATCTGTGAAAGACACTCTTGACTGTAATCAGTGCAAAGGGGTCTACACAATTGAGTGTTCATGTGGAAAATTTTATTTTGAATAAATTGGGTGCTCTTCAAGTTAGGATCGAGGAGCATGGAGTCGATGTCAAGAATGAGCACACCTCCACCTCAACACTCGTAGAGCACTCTTGGATCACTAAGCACCGAGTGTGCTTAAAGGACACTAAATTCATGGCCAAATATGATCATTATTTAAAACATTGAATCATTAAAACAATGGAGATTATCAAACACGCCAACAAACTCAAAAGAAATGGGGGTTTGGAGATCAATGAGAATTGGCTCCCTTTGATACAACACATAAGAATCAAGTAAATCAAACAAGTTTGCTACTTACTCTTGTCTTTTCCTTGTTTTGTTTTGGTTATTATTACGCAATGTTTCATCTGTAGACATTTAAAACCTCCCTTGTATTACTAGACCCCTATACCAAGTCAGAAACACTACAAATGGACACTAACATCCCTTTGAAGTCAGTCTAACCAATTAGAAAGAGAGAGGGAGAAAGGGCATGATGTGCCTTGTTTTGAAGTTTTTCCTCGTTGTTTCCAATCCGTGAGATTGATCTTAAAACTCCCTGGTGCAACTTTATACCTGCAATGGGAAGCAAAGAGAAAAGACTATATCCTACTCCAGTTGATTAGGCAAAACAAATTCATCTACGAAGAATGGAACAACAATAGATAAGAACATTCATGAATACACAAGATTGAAGGAAATAGGCCAAGTATATTCAAATGAGAACCCAAAGAGAACACTTACATACCACAATTGATGTAGCATCATCCTCTCCAATCTCTCTTCGTCCAACCCTTGCACGAATTTACCAAGATCAAAATGATGATGCTCTCACTGATTACTTATCCCCTTCACCTTGGAACGCCTTCAATATATAGGTTTGAGAGGCACAACTACCATGAGAAAATGAGGGATATGGTTGAGGATATGGCTCCTTGACATTTGGATCAGATCCTAAAGTGAAGTCAAGGCATGGGGGTCAACACAACCAACCCAATATGAAAGAGATGGCCCTTACAAGAAGGTGGAAGAGATACCCCTTTTCTCTCAACAAGAATGGTGCTCTCCCCCAGTGAGAGACATGATGCCATCCTAGTAGTGGTGCTACCCTAGTATGGCAGAGGGGGCACCACCCTTCATAAATGATCAAAAAAGTGTCGAATTTTCCAAGGAAAAAGTGTGTTTTCACCTAGAAATAATGGGTTTCCTCCTCCCATATGAATTAGGGGTCATGAACAACTATTTTAATGGTGTCAAGGGGTGGAGACACCTCACAAAGTGAATTCAACACTTAGGAAGGTGCATACAACACTTGTGACAGCGCATGCGACACTTACCGAGGTGCATACGTCACTTTGCGACACTTGCGACACTTAGGGTGCAAAATGCAAATGTGACATTTTTATGTGTAGAAGATGCCCCCTAAAGTGTGAGGTTATAAGAGAAATTGATCGCTAGAACACTTTACAAATTCTTCAATGCAAGGGTGTCGGAGTGGGAGAACCTGGCAGAAGTTGCAAACAATCATCAAATAGTATTAATGTATGTTCCATTTCTAAGGAAGACATACCTATGCTCATAATATGAGATGACTCAAAGCATGGTGGTTGACCAATACATTGCAGATCCATGAGAATATTAACTAAGGATATGGCCACCAAAGATACAATGTGGATCCATATCTCCGTGACATGAACTAATCACAACCACAAAAAATACACAGTGGAGCTACGAGATGACAAAGCATAGCCACAAATCAATACAATGTGGATCTATGTGACAGTATATATATCAATAAGATTGCTAGCATGGTGATTACACTAAAATATTTTACATGCTCAAATGATCTCCATCGTAGTCTAGGCAAATCATATAACAGAGTGAATGCCCAACCCAGGGTCTTCGTCCTGATCCCGATGTGGTACGAATCTAGCCATGTGAATAAATGATTTGATGTCGAACATGGTAGAAACCACTTGATTACCGACCATTGAGGTAAATCATTAACAAGTGCAAGGGAAATCACGAATGATGACAATGACTCCCAAGGTACCTAGTACATTCCAACAAATGTGAATAAATGAGTTAAGGTCGAACATTGGGGAATCATCTTATCAGAGGTCAATGATGTAAACCTATTTTCGAAAGCGAGGAGGCCTACCATTGAGGCATGCAGGTCCCATGGTACAAATTGGTTTCTCAATGTAATTTTTGAATGATGTGTTGAAGTCAACAAGAAAATACTTGTCAAAGGAGGGCCTTGATGTATCCCCCATCATCGACACAAAACTGACACATGAGTATGGACTGATACATTAAATGGAAATCAGTAATACTGCAGATGAATAGTTTGAAGTGAAACTTCCCTTGAACATTATGAAGCACGACAACTGTCTTGGCATCATTGACTTGACGAGTACCAAGAATGCAATGTGATGGTAATAAGCTCACTCTTCGACTGGACAAAAAACTATGACAACACATGGAATTGGTATGAGTCATAAGCAAGCAGATTATCCAACTGTAAGACAAGATGCAAACATGTTCCATGTTCAAAGGCGACGACAACTGCTATAAAGGATTCCAAAGAACTTGACCCACTTCCTTCAATCCCCCCCCCCCCATCTAGATAGATGAGTACCCCTTTCTTTTTTAACGAGTTTGAGGAGGATAACATATGCTTGGTATAGCTCATCCTTCAGATGAGTCCCTCACCATATATTTAAGGAACCYGAGGAAGGAGGGATTTGGACCTGTATGGGTCCTGGATATTGGACTCACATAGGTCCTTCAAGGCATAGTCTTACAAGACCAAAGAAGGTAAACTCAGTGGTTTTTCACATTTAGAGAGTTTGAAAAGAACTTGAAGATGACTCCATGGATGAATTTTCTCCCAAACACGAAAAGTGTAATAAAATACTAGGTAGAACTCTTCTATTCATGTTTGATTAGAGTAGTCATTTTTCGTAATTAGTCTGGTGAGAGAGAAAAAGAGATAAACTACCACTCGAAAGACGCCCTTTCAAACCTTTTAACGAGAGTGAAAGGAAATAAGCTCACTTGATAATCTTTTCATGTTTAAGGAGTCTGAAAACAACTTAAAGGAGACTCCAAAGAGTTCCTTTTTAATATAGCTTTTACGAGTCTGAAAAAGAGATAAAAGTATACTCGGTAACTTATTCTCATGTATTTACGAGCACGAGAAAGAACAAAGACTGAGCTCGGTAACCTTTTCTCATGTATTTACAAACATGAGAAAGAACAAAGACTAAGCTCTTTCTAGAAAAGACTACTATGTTACAGTAGGAACAACCCCCAAGCGAGGATCACTCCCAGCAGCATGTCTCTCTAGATATGTTTCCCCCCCATCTTGTGTGATAGAAGCTAGTGGTTTCACTCCGACATGATGTCCACATACTGGAGACCTGCCCCCTAAGCATCATTTCCTCCAGTGACTCTTCTTATTTCCTTGTTTAGGCATCTGGTTACTAATGGGAATATTTTCACTAGGCAGAGGAAAAGAAGGTTCAAGTACTTGATCCAAAGTGAGACTCGATTTGGATGGATGGGGGTCTATTTCATTTTTTAACAAGCTTAACAAAGATGATGACCTATGCTCGTAAATGTATGTTTCATTTTTTAATGAGCTTGACACAGGAAAGGAACTATGCTAATAGGCATCTGTTTCATTTTTTAATGAGCTTAACACATGATTACAACTATGCTCATGGCCTCTGGGCTGGATTCCCAGGCCTCTATTTCATTTTTTAACGAGCTTATCACAGAGAAGAAAACTATGTTCGCAAGGTAGGTTTCATTTTTATACAAGATTGAAACTAAAAAAAAACTATGCTTGCGTCCCTTTGTTTCATTTTTTATCGAGCTTGACACAAAAACGAGAACTATGCTTGAACTTGGTTTCATTTTTTAATGAGCTTGAAATTAAAAAATGAACTATGCTTAATGACCTCTACTTGAACATGGCTTCCAAGCAAACAATGCTCTGGAAGGAATACATTTCAAGGGACAAACCTCAATCATGGCTTCTAAGAGATCTTTTCTAGATGGCTGAACCACACTCTGGAAGGAATACATGTCGAGGGCCGAGATAAGGTAGGAAGATCAGGCTCTAATAGCCCTATCGAAGAGATCACCATGTCAACTACCAGATCTAAATCAGAAGAAGGAAGAGATTCCTTCTCATTTGAAGTTGAATGTATGGGATGGGTTGCCACATAGCTGGCCTGCGACGGGGTGGATATCGCTTGCATATAAGGACCATTTAGGGAATTCAAATGGTTTACCATCATATGAGGGCCAATGAATGAAATCTGGTCTATGGTCACTATGTTTCCATTGCGAGGGAAACACATCATTCGAAAGACTGTGGACACAAGAGCCTTCATGACATAATTATAGTCTCGCCCGAGGAGTAAATTAAAATCCAAGGGGTCATGGCTACCATCACATCAATATAGATAGTTGTCCCTCCCAAATTAATAGGAAACTAAGGAAGAATCTGTAAAGGTTGAGTAACCTTTCTGTTAAAATCCAATAGATTCCAAGTCACAGGCACAAGCTGAGGAGAACCTAAATCTTACCAAGTAATCGAGGATAAAATACTAACAGATGCACCATGATCGACAATAGTCTAAGGAACGTCCCTAACACAAACCTGAACAATGATTTGGAAAGGTATATAGGAAGGGATATGAAATTCTAACAGTGCACCCCAATCTAAAAGAATGGCCTCATTACTTGGAGGGGGTTTTGTTGGAATGAGTGAAGTGCCCCCAATTCCAGAAGAATCTATAGAAATGGGAAAGACACGAGTGACATCCTCACTCTTCCTAGGAGGAGTGGGATCGACCAAGGGTGGTATTGGATCGACCACTTTGATTTCACTCTCCAAGGGGAGAGTGGGATCGATCGAAGTTGAAATTAGACTGATCACTTGATCGACCAACTCATGATTAAGATTATTTTCGGCACAAAATGAGAGCGGAAATACAATAAAGAAATGGACAGAGATATCACATATATCCAATAATATAACATAAATGTATCATAGATGCAACCATAAACACAGAGATACAATAATACACGATTTCTATCAATGAAAGAAATGTACAGAGACTGTAAAAATACAGAGTGAAAGACTCGCTAGAATGGTGGCAGCTTATCTCTGAGAAGAGATGTGACGACTACTCGCATTCACCAGAAGATGATTACAATGAGGATCTGAAGGAATTTTTACAATAAACCGCAATGCCAAAAACCCTAGACATCCAAAAATCTAACCCTAGGAGATGAAGTGCCAAAAGTCATGTGGGCCCTCTTTGGGTAAGTTAGTACATCAACTTCTCGGTGTCATAACTTTTGCATACGATCTTCGTTTTAAGCGTATGATAGCCCGTTGGAAAGGTATCATCGAGGAGATTCATTTTGGGGGCTCAATCATTTATTTTTCTATCATTGAGAAGTTTGATCTCGAAAAACCTTCATTTGGGCCCTCAAAATGAATCTCCTCGATGATACCTTAATTTTTCTGTCATTGAGAAGCTTGATCTCGAAAAACCTTCATTTGGGCCCTCAAAATAGCCCCGAAAGTTAAAACTGCTAAAAATAGTAAATTGCCAAAATTGTCAGAAAACTATTTTGAGCTAGTTGGAAAAGGTGGGTGTCCACCAATATCCACCTAGATCAATCCTCCCTCCTTAGGAAGCAATTGTCTCCATTGCGTTGAGTTCACGGGGGAGAGGGTAAAACATTTGTTGAATCTGCATCTTGGTGAGCTCCTTGCCTTGCTAGAGATGTCGTACTGCTCAGTTTGTGGAAGTATCTTACGAACCTATTGAGGTTGAGGTTGTTCAACAAGTCGAGCTACATGAGAGGACAGTGTGCAGAAGGAATCTTTGCGCTTTGCTTCAACCTTGTCGACCTACTTCTATTGGATAGAAGGTGCTTGGGGTGAGGCTGTAGTAGTTGTAGTGTCCTTTTGAACAGATTGTGAAGAAGCTGAATTTTGCAGTATGAGATACTACCTTGCGACACTGTTTAGGTGGAAAAATAGTCAGAACTACCTCTGGTACTCTGTAGAGATGACCCCCCAAAGTAACAATGACACTACGGGGTCGAGACTCATAAATAACATGGCGCTTCTAAATATATGGTTGGCCCAAGAGAACATCACATACATCGAGTGGCGAAACATCACATAATACCTCATCCTTAAAGGGCTGGATGTCGTATGACAATTGACATTGCTAGCTGACACAAAGATCTCGTCCTTGGCGAAGCCACCCGATGTTGTATGATTGCGGGTGTGGTGTTGTCGATAATTCCAATTGTTTGACGACCTCTGCTGAGATGAGGTTCTTCTGGCTCCTACTATCAACAATAAAATGCAGCAGGTCCCCTTCACCCACATCTGTGAATGAAAAAGGTGCTCCCCCTCTTCAGGATCTATTGGTTCTTCTGGTTGAATTGTTGCAGTCGCGACAATAGTAGTGGGGTCTGCGTCGATGATCTGTCTTTTACCAATATTTTCATAATCAGATTATGAATCAGGGTTTGGCTCCTTGTCTTTGATCTTGGCCACCAATGACTATTTTGAGCGACATTCATCGGTGTTGTACCAGGGGATTTTGTGGAAATCGCACCATTTTTCAGTGTCGTTCTTCGTCTTTCTGTGACCCTTCTGTTGTTATGGCTTAGACTGGTTTTCAGGAAGCTATTTTTTTGGATCGTCTTTATCATACTTTGGTTGTTGCAGATTTGCAGACCCAAACTCCCGTTTGTTCTGGTGCTTAAATTTATGCTCAATTTTAATAGCATATCGATAAGCAGCACCGAGTGATGAGATGTCCAGAAAATCCATTTCAGTTTGGATGTATCTGTGTAGAGCCCCACGGTATTTTAGAACCAAATGTCATTCAGAGTCTTTGATACTCATCTTAGTGTGCAAGGTATGGAAGGTATTGGTGAACCCCGGAACTACTTGGCCCCTCTTTTGTCGCAGTGTGGTCCATCTCATGTACTGGTCCTCATAGTTGCCAATGGGGTAATATTGTTCCTTTACCGCATCCACACAAAAAATCCCAAGTGGGCTCGGCCCCATATATTACAGACTCCTCTATGAAACTTTGCTCATAGTAAGTTTCCCACCAATGTTTGACACGAGGGAGAGCTTTAATGAGTGCGAAGGTGATCTTTTCTCTATCGAAAAAATTGTGAACAAAGAAATAACCTTCTAGCAGATTTAATCATTTGTCTAGGGCTTCTGCATCTATCTGGCCTTCAAATATAGGAATATCAAAATTAACTTGTATCATGAAATGTGAGGTGCTTCCAAAGTGGTCGCTTGATGAATATGCACCTATTGCTAT
>JASDQU010737906.1:0-28126 GCA_032191745.1 Picea mariana
GCCATTGCTTAAACTCTGCATACTAAAATAAGATATGCATACTGAAATACTTATCACATTAACTTGCATATGCATACTAAAATAATGAAGTACATATATGCAATGGGTAGTGAAACTGGTGTTGGAAATATTAATTGCAAGTCGTGAGCTTCACATTTATGCAGACTCTGTCTGTCACGAAAAATAGACGTTTAGTTTATTAGACACATCAAGGAAGAGTGTTAACATGAGGATATTTAATGAGCCAATATTTATCTTTCTCGAGCTCTGTTATGTAGATGAGAGTGAGTCAAAATTTATTGTCATCTTAATTGTTTGAGTTAGTTTTACTTCTATAGGAAGTCTTAGTTTTATTTATATGTCTGAGTCTATAGGAAGTCGATATGTAGAGAGGTAGAGAAAACAGAGTTGATATTTAGCAAACAACAACAATTGTAAGGAGTCAAAGAAGTCTGAGAGCACAAGCTTTGATTTTCTAAAAGCTACTGAAGTTGTGGAGCCGAAGCTCGACATAGTTATTGTATTATGTATTAGCGTGCAACGTCTAAGTTCTTAATATATATCAAGTATTTTGTGTTGACATATTTATGAGTTATGTTATGTTTATGAGTTTATGTGCTAAAGGTTAGCACAATCCAAAGAAATTGTTTTATTAAGTGTTTCATCACAACACATAGTATATCGTAAAATCTGTGATGTGTGTTGTAAGTCCTAAGAAGTTCAGCGACGAAGAATTTCACTGCGCGGTCCTCGCAACTGCACTGCGTACAGTTTGTATGCGTGTTGTAGTTCCGAGTTCTGGTATTAGAGAAAGTTTTATCAAAGTAGGTTGATCAGAGAAAGATTTATCATAGTAAGGTTCAAGAGGAGTAGCTTTGTTGAAAAGTGAAAATATGGCATCTACTTCAAATCTACAACCTCCCACGTTCATAGGAAAAAATTATGAGCTGTGGTCCTTGACCATGAAGGCGTAATTTCAGGGTCAAGATGTATGGGAGATAGTCGAGAATGGCTACGTGGAGCCAACAGATCAAGCATCATATAATTCACATACACAAGGTGAGAAGGATGCTTTGAAATATCAAAGGAAGAAGGATGGAAAGACAATGGTTTACATACATCCAGTCATGCATGAGAGCATACTCCCAAGAGTTGCATCAACAAAGCAAGCCAAGGAAGCATGGGACATAATACAAACTTCTTATCAAGGTATGGACAAACTCAAGACTTCAAAACTACAAATTCTTAGAAAATATTTTAAAACTTTGTCAATGAAAGACACATGTTCAGTAGATTCATTTATATCCATGTTATTGGTCTGATAAATCAGATTAAGTCTCATGGTGAAACCATAGAAGATAGAAAGGTTGTTGAGAAGGTAATTAGGAGACTTCCTTCTAAATTTGATACCCTTGTTGTGACCCTAGAGGAGATCAAAGACATGAGTCATTTTAGTCTAGATGAGTTGCAAGCCTCCCTTATAAATCATGAACATGGATTAAATAGATCAAATATGTCATTAGAAAATGCATTTTCTGTGTAGTCATCTATAAGTCGTGGAAGAGGAAGGGGGACAGATAACTCTAGAGGAAGGAGTTATGTCAGAGGTGGATGCAGTAGGAGTCCTACAAATACTGGTGGAAGAAGTCAAAATCCAAATACTAGTAAGTCAAGTAATCAGAAATTTGATAAATCAAAGATTTAGGGTCATTACTATAAAAAGTATGAACATTTTGCATATGAGTGCAGGAAAAGACAATATAATCAAAACAAGCAAGGTCAAGATCAGTCACACAGTGCAAATAGTCCCTCTAGCCCTATGTTTATGGTGTTCTCTGAAGCAATTCCTATAGTCTCACCAGTTGAATGTAATGTTTATCAAGGAAGTCCATGTGGCACATGGTATCTAGATTCAGGCTGCAGTAATCACATGACAGGAAATAAAGAATTGTTATCTAGTTTGGATAAGTCAATCCAAACTAAATCTACACTTGGAACATATATACAAGTCATTGTCTTAGGAAAAGGTAGTATTAACATTTTAACTAAACAAGGAGAACACAAAGTTATGTCTGATGTATATTGTGTTTCTGGTCTAAAGCATAATTTAATGAGCATAGGACATATGTTATAGAAAGTATTGTTGGCATAGGGGCAAACCCAGGGTTCAATGCTCAAGAGCGCACCAACAAAACCCTAACTACTATCCCTTTCGACAACACCTGTGAAGCAGATGAAGTCTCACCCGAGGTAGAGGTAGGGGTGGTTGCAAGACTCAGGTATCTACAACCTTAGCTGGGACACAGATCTGTGATTCTATCTTTATAGGGCACTTAGCATATATCGTTCATCAATATTTAACCCTTATTATACTTCGCAGACAACACAGAGCTTCGTGGTGGATACTCAGATGTACAATATTTCAGCACTTAACCATAGTAACCTAGATAAGATCCAGTAGATCAGTACTAAGCATCCTCATACACATCAGATCTAACAATCATACATATCTAAGAAGCACATAACATAAGTGGATATATCATAACACATAGCATAAGAAAAGATAAACACATTAAACCAAAGCACATAGCATAAAACACAGATTTACGTGGTTCACCCCCACCCTGGGGCTATGTCCACCAACTCTTCTTCTTTATCAGTGTCTTCAATCAGTTACAGCACAAATCCACTCAAAACCCTTACTTCACACAGGACAAAAGATCTTCGCAGCTCGCTAGATCCTTTTTCGCTGTGTTTACAACACTTAGCTTCCTATAACAATATTACAATATCTTGCACTTAGGCCTTGCAAGCCTTACACAGTTCGCACAGATCACTCATACAACATCACATAGATGTACTATTGATTGCACTAAGCAATCCCATCTCTCTATTCTTACATTGTCTATCCTTCTATTTATACATACAAAAGTGGGCCTAAACATGGGTAAACCCACGGACCGACATCCCTTTCCCATTACATTATCCCAAAACCCTAAAAAGGACCCAAAAAGGGGGTCTAGCTTCCGCAATCTCTGCTTCACTTGTTGCTTTGCCTTCGATAGGCTGTCGAAGTCCCAAAATAGGTCAAAATGACCAAGGTTATCCCAAAACTTGGTCAAGGGCCAACAGGCCCCCAACACTCACTTGTGACTCATCCCGAGTCACTCTGGTCTGCGCAATTCTGCTTCGAAATCCTCAATCTTGGCTCGAGCTCCTTCGACCTGCTGCTTTGTTGTGGCCTCCTGCTGGGTGAATTCTAGGATCACTATGTCATTTACTGGTTCTTCCAGACATTGTTCTGCAGTGATAATGACTTGCTCAAGCTCTTCTCCCTCGCTTTCGATCTTGGAAAATAACATGCATGCCTTGTATTGCACCAGTTGGATTCGTTGAGTGAATTCCATGACTTTTCTCTAGATCATATGTATATGTTGTTGATATGTGCATTGTTCATGATATCTTTTCATTTTATCCACTGCAGACAGGGCCTTCAACTGTGCCTGTAATGTATCTGCATGCTGCTTTGCTTCCTGAAGCTGTGACTCCAGCGCTTGTAACTCTGGATTCTCTGTAAGGTTTTCATAAGTATGGGCGCTCTAGTTACTGAGTTGCTTGCACTCCAAGGTAAGAGATTTCAATCGTTCCACTGCACTACAAGAAATTGCTTCTCTTTGGTCTCTTATCTTCTGAGGGGTCTCAGGCATAGCATGGAGTTCTGGATCGGCAATGCGCTATTGAAGCTTCTGTATAAATTCTTCAATCCGTGCCACCTGCTGTGGAACTCTCTCTTCATCCTGTACTTTGATAACAGTCACAGAGCGGAGTGCTCTGTTGACTAGTTCCTTGACGTCAAGCTGCTCTACAAGCAACTATTCCTTTCTTTGCTGTAGCTCTGCTCTCTCTTTGTCCCACTGTACTTGAAGAGAAATTTTTTCTCATTCGGCATCACTATGCTACTCGACAAGTACTCCCTGTACCTTTGTCAAAGCCTAGGTGGCTTGTGTTGTGTCTTGTTGAGCTTTTCGAAGGCGAGCTTCGACCAAATCAACAATCCAGTGAAGTTGAGCTGGCTCATCTCCTGGTTCTACAGTCCCTGCTGTCAGAGGCGCAGTGGGGACTGTGCGGCTAGACTGGAGTGCATATTGCACTCCTTGGAGTTCAATCTCTATACAGTTATACATATGCTCCTACTTCGCCTCCTACTTCTCTACTATCTCCTTTGAAGGATCATTTACTACTGCAACGATGAAATCAGAGTCATCCAACGTGAGGGTAGTTCGCATCTTGGTTACAGGGGTTCTAGGTTTCTTTCAGGAGCAAGATTTCAGAGGTGAGACCTTCCTTTTCTTCGACGAGTCTTCTTCGTCCCTAGGAGGTGGTATTTCGCCTTTTTGCTGTTCAATTTATGCGCCTTCTATCTCTTCGCCATCACCTCCTTCATCTGGTGTGATAGAGGCAGTCCTTACAGATGCACTATTTTCTTCGTGAACCTCTTCAAGCTTCTTCGTTTTTCTTGGTCCCGGTGTATCCAGTATGGTTTCTGGGCTATCAATATCGAACAGCTCTGCGGGGTTCATTGGAAGGAGAAGGTCTGCTAACCAATCCTTGGTGATATCTTCAATGTCTTCCTCAGTCAACTTGTAATAAGGCTACAATTATTTCTTGTGTTCATCAGCTCGCGCTGTTATATAAATGAAGTGGCGATCCACGTTGAACTTCATTAAGGGTCTGAATCTGTGGATTGTGTTTGGGGTAATGTGAGGCATAGAATGGATGGCGTTCTTCAGCTGGTTGTAGTATATGTGGAAGATGACATTTGACTGCCATTGCTTGCTCATATCGATCGAGTACCAGGTACTGAACCTCACAACCAAAGGTTCAAATGGCTCAGTCTCTGGGAAAGTGGCACCCTCCGACATCTCCCATACTATGAAGGTGATCAGTATGAGAAGCCAACTAAAATGGAACTCATACCCTTGGTCCTCCACTTCCCTACAATCCATTTCGAGCTGATTCACCAAGTACTTCGCCCAATTCATTTGAATTCCTTCTGCGCACTTCCCTACGAGATCAACTACAAATCCAGTCACTTGGGTGGGTCAGTTCTTGCGAACTAGCTTTCCTGCGATTAGCTGACAGGCAAGGCGCACTGTGTCACTCTGAATAGAGGCTACCTTGTAGCCTCGCGTGCCCTTCTCGACATTGCCATAGGTTTCTTTGATCTTTGCTACTAGCCCTCTGTCTGTGGTCTTTCCAGGATAAAACTCTTGTGGGTCAGGGCCTTTCATGCTAAGTCTTGTGATCCGATTGATCAAGGTCAGATTTACTGTGACATGGTGGTTCAACCACAAGTAGCCTCTATGATAGCAAGATAGAAGCAACTTTACACATGCATTCACCTCCTGGTGCCTGCCAAAGTGCGAGATCTTCATGACATTCATCAATGTTTACTACGCGAGGTTCTGGGTCCAAGACTACAGGATGATCTTCGAGTTCTTTCCCTTTTTCTTCGTTAGATACTTGTGCAGGGTGAGCATACTGTAGACTTTCCTATCAGTGAGGTTGGAGTTGCTAAACTTCAACACTGTGAGCTTGTCCTGATCGGCACGAATTGTGCGCACCCCTTTCGGTAGGTACGCAATGATCATAGAATACTCTAATTCTCAGGGCACACTGTCACGGTTGATTTGACCACGTAGAGGGGGTAGGTAAGCGGGAAAAATTCTCATAATTAGCTTAGCGTTCGCAAGATCATCCTTATGCTTCGTTCGCTTCTCATCAACCTGTTGGGATGGTCCAGCTCGAGCAATGGATGTAGAAGCTCCTACTCCTCTTGTCAATGATGCTTGGACTCCGGTGGACATTCTTCTTTCTGACATAACTCTCTCAGTCATCAGATCAAGGAGGACCTCTGTGATGGATTCTTCAACTGCAGTGAGCTCGTCAGACATACACACTCGAGAAAAATAATCGGGGTCACGATGATCTCAGATACTTTACTAGGATGAACAACTAGATCGCAATGACCACTGTATACAATCACTAGTTCTGTGGGCTTCAAATTCTCAGTTGGAAAAAGTGTTCTTTGGGCATGGCGTGACGAGCTAAATAAGAAATTCGACATCTTTGTAAAGCAACATAGAGAGTCATTTCCAGTTGGAAAGTCATATAGACAAAAATATCCACTAGAAATTATAGATTTAGATATTTTTGTACCAATGAAAACATCATCTATAGGAGGCAGTAAATATTTCCTGACATTCATTGATGATTTCTCAATAAAGACATGGATTTATTTCGCAAAACATAAATCTGACGCATTGGGTTGTTTTCAACAATTCAAATAACTTGTGGAGAAACAATGTGGTTATTACATCAAGGTTCTAAGAACTAACAGAGGAGGAGAATATGTTTCAAGAGAATTTCAGAACTTTTGTAAAGTTCACGGAATCTTCAAGCAATTCACTGCATGGTATACTTCACAACAGAATGGTGTCACAGAAAGAAAGAATCGAAACATCATGGAAATGATGCGCAATAAGTTGGGAGCCAAACATTTTTCAAATGAGTATTGGGCTGAGGAAGTAGCAACTACAGTATACATTATGAACAAATGTCTGACAAAGAGTGTGAAAAACAATTGCCTCAAGAAGCCTGGATAGGTATGAAGCATAATAAGGCGCACTTGAAAGTTTTTTGTTGTGTCACACATACACATGTTCCAGATGAGCTAAGAAAGAAGTTAGACAACAAAGGACAAAAATGTATAATTTTTAGGTACTATGAAGATACAAAAGCATACAAATTGTATGATCATGTTGGAAGAAAATTCATAATCAGTTGTGATGTTCAATTTGTTAAGAATGAAGCATGGGATGGAAGCATAGAAAAGACAATCATAATTATTGATTCTATGGTGCATGATGATATGGAGGATGAAGTTGTTCAAACACCATCTATAAGTTAGTGCGCAGTTCCTACCACTCATGGAACTACAGAACAAATCCCAACACAAACTACCCTAGTGAGATCCACAGGTGCGCAATCCACACCTAGAGCACAACAAACTCCAACAAGTAGTCCCAGTAGTTCTACATCTACAAATCCAACATTAGAAATCATGTTACCAAGAAAGAAAAGAAGTCTGCACGACATCTATAATGTTGACACAATAAATTCATTTTTAGTTTTTAATCTGTTTTCACAAATAGATGATCCATTAAATTTTGAAGAAGTTGTCAAATATGATGTATGGGCACAAGCCATGGATGATGAAATCATATGCATAGAGAACAATCATACATGGAAATTGTTGGATGTCCATGAAGACAATGATGTAATAAGTGTCAAGTGGATTTATAAAACCAAGCAAGATGCAAAAGGAAATGTGCAGAAGCACAAGGCAAGGTTAGTCGCAAGGGGTTTTACATAAAAACCTGGAATTGATTTCAATGAAACATTTGCACCAGTTGCACACATGGACACAGTCAGAACTATGCTAGCCATTGTTGCACAAAATAAATGGTCTATTTATCAAATGGATGTAAAGTCAACATTTTTGAATGGACATTTAGAAGAAGAAGTATATTTGGAACAACCACAAGTCTATGAGGTTCTAGGACAAGAAAAAAAAGTATATAGATTGAAGAAGGCACTATATGGATTAAAGAAAGCTCCTAGAGATTGGTACATTCACATAGATTCCTAACTCACTCAAAATGGGTTTTAGAGAAGTGAAAGTGAGCCAACATTGTACATCAAAACAAATCAACAAGGTAATATGTTAATTGCTTTCTTATATGTAGATGATTTAATTTTTACAAGTGATTTTGGCATATAATAATTTAAGTCAGTCATGAAGGATGAGTTTGAAATGATTGATTTGGGGCTTATGAGATATTTTTTGGGTATTGAAGTTCACCAGTCCAAATCTGGTATATTTATTTCACAATCTAAATATGCTCATGAAATTTTGAAAAGATTCAACATGATAAATTCTAAAGCATTCCCAACACCTGCCATAACATGATTAAAGTTAAGGAAGGAAGATGAAGGGTCCAAAGTGGATCCCACTCTGTTTAAAAGGATGGTAGGAAGTCATATGTATCTGACAGTGACAAGGCCTAATATTATGTATTGTGTGAGCCTGATTTCAAGGTTCATTGAAACTCCAAAAGAATTCCATTCGAAGGAAGGAAAAATAATTTTGAGATATGTGAATGGAACAAAATAATTTGGCATTTTGTACTCTACTTCAGAAGATTTGAGACATATTGGATACACTGATAGTGATTCTGGAGGCAACATAGATGACAGGAAAAGTACCTATGGGTACACATTTAATTTTGGAACAAGTACAATGTCATGGGCATCAAGGAGGCAACCCATTGTAACTCTTTCTTCAATTGAAGCAAAGTATGTTGTAGTGACAAGCGCAACTTGTCAAGAATTTTGGATGAGAAGAATATTAAAAGATTTGAAGCAGGAACAACAAGAACAAAATACAATATTTTGTGACAACAATTCAACCATCATGTTATCAAAGAATCATGTCTTTCACAAGAAAACCAAACACATTGATACAAGGTATCATTTTATCAGAGAATTAGTGAGTAACAGAGATTTTTTTTTAGAATTTTGTAGGTCTAAAGAACAAGTCACATATATTTTTACAAAATCTTTGGGAAGAGATGCATTTCTATAAGGTATCTAGAGAGGTAGTGGGGAGGCCTAGAGGACCCATAGTGATAATAGTGGATGCCATTCAATGTAAGGTGGACTAGGTCCACTATATGATTAAATAAGGACCACTATGGTAGTTAGATATAATAAATGGGATTCAGTTCTTAGGTACTTAAAAATTTCAAAAACTGCGCAATTTTTTAGGAGTCGACACAGTAATAGATGTTTGATAGTTCATGTTAATTCAAATTTTGAATGTAAATTTTGTATTTTGTAAACTCACCTACTTATAATTAAGAGGGAGTGTTGGAAATATTAATTACAAGTTGAGAGCTTCATGCTTACGCAGAATCTATCTATCACAGAAAAAGGAGACGTTTATTATGTCAAAAACATCAAGGAAGAGTGTTAGCATGAGTTTATTTAATGAGACGATATTTATCTTTCTTGAGCTCTGTTATCCAGATGAGATTCAATCGAAATTTATTGTCATCTTAATTGTTTGAGTTAATTTTACTTCTTCAGGAAGTCTTGGTTTTATTTATATGTCTGAGTCTGTAGGAAGTCAATATGTAGAGAGGTAGAGAAAATAGAGTTGATAGTTAGCAAACAACAACAATTGTAAGGAGTAGAAGAAGTCTGAGAGTACAATGTTTGTTTTTGTAAAATTCTACAGAAGTTGTGGAGCCAAAGCTCGATCTAGTTATTGTATTTTGTATTAGCGTGCAACGTCCAAGTTATTAAAATATATCAAGTATTTTGTGTTGACATATTTATGAGTTTTGTTATGTTTGTGAGTTTATGTATTAAAGATTAACACAATTCAAAGAAATTGTTTTATTAAGTGTCTCATCACAGAGTGTGGTATATTGTAAAATCTGTGATCTACGCGGTAAGTATTGAGAATTTCAGCGATGAAGAATTTCACTCTCGATCCTCACAACTGTGCTACGTAGAGTTTTTCTACGTGTTGTAGTTCCAATAAGTCATAAGTCTATAGTGATTAGAAAACAACACGGTACCAAGATGCAATGCGAAGTGGAAGTGGTAAGTCTATAGTGATTAAAAATGGTGCGACAAGGAATAATTTTTAAATGGTGGGTGATAATGAATTTTTAAACAGTATGGTACATTAAATGTGTAAGTGGGTTGCCTACGAATTATCAAATTTAAATAGATGGAATTCTCATAGTAATAGGTTAATGGATAGTGATGGAATTCTCATAGTAATAGGTTAATCGATAGTGTGCATAGTCCATAGTAAAAAACTCTAAAGGCTCTTTAGTCACAGTAGAATATTCTGACAATATGAAATCTTGTGCATTAAAAATTCTTCTGTGATTAAAAGACCATTAAATGTGACCATAATCTAAATGTGCTAAGTTTTTCTTCTTTATCTGTATAATCCAAGTGCTCTAGGGTTTTTCAGCATGTTGAATCCATTTATGCATTCATAAATGAAATTTAAACAACACAAAGTTGTGATTTTGTGTGGATTTATGTTGTCGGATTCATACTAGAAGAACAAAACGTAGAACAGTTAGACAATGTCTAATTAAATTAATTTCAATTATATAAATAATTAAAAAAATATTATTTTATTTAATTTTAGTTAATATATTTAAGATAAATAAAATTAAAAAAATAAAGAATGAATAAGGAAGTAGGCTAAAAAGGTAAGAAACATAGGACTGCATAGTGAACACACTCTTTCATATGTTTACATAGTTAATTTAAGCACAAGGTATATGCACACCTAATTTAAGTATGGTGTAAAAGATCAAATGCAACAAATTGAGTGTAATTTGAATATAGAATTTGAATATTTAAAAGATCTATAAAATAATTGAAAGTACAATTTTTTAATATCAATTTTTTTTATAAAATATGATGATAATGATGATGATTAACTTCTGTTGAGACCAATTGGTTTGACCTTGTAAGACATTACTTCAATTTCTTTAAAATTATATTTCTATGTTCAAAAGGCATTGAGAGAAGTTTTCCAAGATCACCATAGTTTTGATGACTTAGGAGGTTAGGAAGGTCGGTAATGTGGAAAATATTTTTAAACTAGGATCTAATATGGGTATAGGAAGGGAAATCCAAGAGGAAGTTTTTTTCATCTTCTACCCTCTTAGTGTTACAAAGGTGATGGATTCTCTCATACCATGGTGTTTTGGGAGTTGTCTAACCCCCATATTTACTATGTAGTTGGTGAGAGTTTGTTCTTATTTTAAAAATCTTGATTTTCTTCTTTTCACTTCCCAAAACTGATAGGTAATTTTGATCTTCTAAATTAGGGTTGACCACCTCCTTGTAGTATCTTAATTTATTTTTATCCACTAATTCTTTATCAAACCACATATTCTCCTTAAATTTAGAAGTGATAATATTTGTAATATTATCGATATTATGCATGATGGCTTCTTCTTGTATTCCCAAATGATTTAGCCAAGATTTGACATCTTTATGCCATCCCCACTTGAGCTGATGGTGGTTTTGGCTAGAGTTTGAAGCAATTTTGGGATCCTTTTTTCATCCATGTTGTTTATCTTTTTCTTGTATGTTAGGTATCTAATCATAGAAATATTATCAATGGGGGAAAGGATTACTTCTATGAGGAGGATATGATAGGGCAAATTGCCCTTAATTTTGAGATTATAAGTTATAAAACTCTTTTGGATATGCTCTATCTTTCTCCAATATTCTCTAGATATACTGCAACCCCAAACTTCACATACATATAAGATAACTGGAGTGACGAGAGTGTGAAAGAGAAGTTTTATTTAACCCAAAGCCAAAGGTTTGCTGATTTACAATTGTTTTCTAGCCTATAATAAGCTTTTCACCCTCCATTTATCCTTTTTTTGTAGATTTTAACCTTGTACAATATTTTACTGCAAATAGATTTTCAATAAAAGAACATAAAATATACAATGGCAAATACACACATTACACAAAGATTTTTCCCCTGGAAACCCAAACCAGGAAAACAAACATATTCTATATTCATTCATAGTGATACATTGTTTACAATACAATATACATATAGGAGCCAATGACATCCAAAAACCTAACCTAATGACTTGGATTAGTCAACAACCCTAATTCCTTAACCGAAAATAGAAAACCATTGGAAAAAATCATGTATCTACAAACCTCCCAACAATGGACATGAAAATCAAGGTGACACGAAAAATGAGGCAAAAATGTGACATGTTTCTTGAGGAAAAAAAATTCTTAAGGGTGCTACCCCAGAACCCTCGGGTGCCCGACGCAACATAGCAGACACTTGAGCTAGTCGTGAAAAGAATATAGCACATACCCAACATTCTCCCACTTGTTCTTTTCTTTGCATACCGGGGGTTACAGGGTTACATAGTCAACAATGCAGGGAAACAATTCCCATGGATCCTCTACACCAAGAGAACATATCATTGAAACTAGGCTAAGGGAAACACTTGAATGGAACATATCATAAGAATAGTTTGGATTTCTAAAGGGTAGGAAAATCCATCAAGCAATAAGACTGGCACAATAGGGTTTCCATTTCATTCAAACCAAAAAGCTAAAGGCAGTGGCCTACAAAGTGGACTTGTCAAAATCCTTTGACAAGGTTAGTTGGTTGTACATCAAGATCCTCCTCATACATTTTGGATTCACCCACAACTTTGTCTCTTGGATTAATTGTATAATTTCCTCTTATTTTTCTCTTCTCATCAACAGAGTATCCTCCCCCTTCTTCAAACCAGAAAGAGGTCTCAGACAAGGGTTCCCCCTCTTACCCCTCCTCTTCTTGTAGGTTTCATAATGCCTTAGCAAACTTATTTCAAAATCTGTTGCGCAAGGAACATATAAAGGAATTGAAATCAATGATCATGTATCTCTTTCCCATATTCTCTTCATAGATGACATACTTATCTTTTGTGACGATATTAATCTCTTAGTATACCATCTTATCTCTATTCTATATATGTTCTGCAAAGCTATGGGGATGAAAATGAATCCTCGAAAATCTATACTTATCTCCAGGGGAAAAACAATCGGGAAAAAATCCACATTGAACATACTTTAAGGGATATCAACCATCCAATTATAGAAGGAATAAAATATTTGGGTTTTCTCCTTAAGCCAAACAATTATCTTTCAAAAGATTGGAACTAGCTAGCCACCAAAGTAGAAAGGAGGATCAAAACCTAGTACTATAGATGGTTGTCCAAGGATACAAGACTGGTCCTAATCAAGTCATTCATTGAAGCAATTCTAGTATATCAAACCTCTATAGCCTAGGTCCCAAAAGGAATCCTTAACAAACTCAGAAATCTAGCTTTCAGATATTTATGAGCTAGAAAGGAGGACCATAACAACTTAGTACTAGTATCCTGGGAAATGCTAGCTCTTCCAAAAGCTTCAAGGTGATAGTGTCTAAAAAATATACATTTATTTTCAAAAGAAGTGGAAACAAAGAATGGATGGAATCTGATTAAAAATAATGGATTGTGGTTCCAAATATTCAAAGGAAAATACTTCCCCGATGATTCTCTCATGACATGGATTCAAAGAACCCAAAAATATTCAGTCAATGGATGTATCATTTGGAATGCCATTGTACAATCGTTCCCTTTGATAAAGGATTGGCTCATCTAGAAAGTGGGAAATAGAGAAAAATGCATGATCAGAAAGAAACCTTGGATCTACTGTTCAAACAAACATCTCCTTCCAGAACTAGCTCTTTAGAACATCCATCAAAATAGGTTATTCTTCCTAAATAAAGTTATTGGGGGAGAGCATGGAAAAAAAAGATGGCATTCCTCGAGGGAAGTAGGGCTATCTGAACATCATGCCCTGGATTGGGATAGATATATCCTCTCTTTAAATGAATCCCTAGTTCAGATTATGGATCAAGAGGACAAGTTGATCTGGTCTTTCATCCCTAAAGGAACATACTCCCCAAATTCAGGTTATGAATCCCTCCTTATTGAAAAAGAGACTCCACCCCTCCCTGGTGGGAAAATTAATATGGAAACTCAACATCCCTACAAAGAACAAACTCTTCACATGTCTTCTCTTAAAAGGGAGGGTCCCTACATGGGAAAACTTACAAAAAATAAGCTTCGCAGGTCCCAACAAATGTCCTCTCTACAAACAATAAGAAGAATCAAGCATCCATCTCTTCTTATCATGCTCATACACTCTTGAAGTTTGGAATATCATAAAAATCTCTCTAAATTACAACTATGAATGGGAAGGAGATAGAATTCAGGAAGCCCTGAAATCTTAGTGGGAGAACCATAATCTAATTAAATTCAAAGGCCTCCCTCCTGTGGCTTGTTGAGGCATTTGGATTGCCAGAAATAGAGCTATCTTCAAAGAGAAAGAAATCCCTCCCCTCAAATGTGCACTAATTAGTCTTGCTACTTTTGAGTCCCTTCCCTCCAAACCAATTGCCCCATATTCTCATTCCTCTTCACAACAACTTGAAATCAATAAAAACATTCCATGGGCATTCTTTGATGGAGTATCTCAAGGATCCCCTTCAAAAAGGGAAGCAAGAGGCATGCTACATCTCTTTGAAACCTCCTCCATATCCTTCTTAGTTGGTCTCAATGAAACAACAAACAACAAAAGAGAATTCACAACTCTCCTTCTTGTCAGCCTAGCTCAAGAAAAACATATCTCTCAGCTACCCTTTTTTGGGGACACTCTTCTACTTATAAATATCATCAAAATCACACACATTCTCCACAACTTCTCTCTCCTTCCCATTTTGGAAAAAATCAAAAGAATTATCTCCACTCTCACCTCCTTTTCCATTTCACATGTTTACAAGACAAAAACAGTAAAGCAGACACAATTTCCAAAACTAAAATAGCGTTGGACAAAAACATATGGAAAATATGGAACAACGGTCCACAAAAAACCATTAAACATCTTCACCCCCTTAGTTCACAACTTGACCTATAAATATAAAATATTTACTTTAAGAGTTATAACATTTTCTAATACAAAAACCATGTTTTTGTTATATATATATATATATAATTCTTAAAAGTAGCATTTATATTACCCCAATTATATATATAGATAAAGAGATCAGGCTACATCTATTTTTATCTTGGATCCTACCAGGATCAAATCTTTAGAAGTATAAATATATTTACTTAAAATTTTCCATTGTAAAAATGATTTATACTACTAAAACTTCACTAAACTGTATATTCTTTATGTTTAATGTGTAACATTTGTTCATTAGCAAACTAAAAATACTGAATCACAATATTCATCTTAATCCTAATTATATTAAGTATTAAAAAATATCTTAAAAAAAATATAACCTCATGTTAGTAAAAAAAAATTATAAACTCATATTAGCAAAACTGGAACGCCAAAGAACAACCGATTCTACTTTTATAAAATTACCATAGTTGTGAGTAACCAGGAAGTGTCGCTCACCATATGTTCATGAACAATTTCCAGGGCACGTGTTTATGTTTTGTTTTTAGTGAAATCAAATATTCAAACAGATAATTGAATTGTAAGCAGAGGTGGAGAAGACTGGTAGGCGGCGCTGAACATCCTGCTATTCAAAATAGTGGGCCTTTGAATTCTTGTCATCTTTTTTTGACTCAATCGCGATGGCGACCGCTGGACCAATTAAGGAATAAATAAGAGTCCCCTCCCCTTGTAAGCCAAAGGTGCTCACCTAGATATTGCAATTGCAAAATATCTTTTATTCTATAGATCTGAGCTACTGTTGCTGTTACAAAAATGGCAGAGAAAACCAGTTATTTCAATATCACCTCTGTTGTTCTTCTTGCGCTTCTTTTTCTGCTTCTTCTGCCCCATCATAATTTTTATCACAGAGCCGAAGAAGATTCACGATGTGGATGCCCAGACACTGATCTCACAGAAAATTCTGTCAATGAGGGAAGTGGAGTTGGGATTCCTCTTATGAAACGCTCACACGGTGGTTGGGGTAGCAGAAGAACAATAATCTCCGGGAAGCGCATGAATAATCTTGTTCTTGCCGCAGCCACTGTTTTGCTCTATGGAAGTACTGTCGCAGTGTTTGCGTATTTCTGTTTGGAGTCTCTGAACTTTTCACGGGTGCAAATGAGTGTGATTGAATCCAACCTAGTTAATCCCTCCGCCATGGACGACTTTGACGAATACGATAATATCATGTCGCGACGCAGGATTCGAGCCCAGGGCTCGTTAGGCCGTCCATGGTCTTGTGGGCAGTACAGTTAGTTATATAGCTTCGATATGCCAGCAGAATTCATTCATGAAACGTTATGAAGGCTATAACGGTAGTACTGGTTATGTATATTATCAGGTTCTTCGGTTTCCTTGAGTTCACTGGGCTTGTCTGGCTTTAAAACCATCACCTTTCAACTATTCTTCATGTCACATGGAGAGCTCGTGAGAAACCCTCTGCAATATAGAGCTTCCGGCTGTGATTGAACATGTATCTAGCTCGTTCAAAGATTTTTTATTTATTTTTATTTGACAGCAATTGTCTCAGTACATCAAAATTATGGAACTCTTTTCCCTTTTTCTCTTCTGCCATTTTTTTGTCTAATTGCACAGCTTGCTCTTACACACATATCTTGCATTTTCTGATGACTTGTAAGATGAAGAAATATATATTCTTATTTATAGATAATATATTTACTAGCACAGCCTCAAACTCGACGTTTGTGGCTGATGAATGCCGAAAGGTTTTCAATGTTTTCACTGATGAACCCTAATTTACACAGTCTCAAAGCACTGCTGTAGAGATGCGTTTTTCAGCAATTTATTTCTTGCACAGCGGCAAACTTTTATTTTTTGTTCATCGACAATCTTGTTCAAGCAGCTTAGGTTGGTCTAGAAAATGAAACGCTAATCACTCAGACTTGGCAAGTAAAAGTAAAAAATTAAACATGTAAACGGATGTCTTTATAATAGTGAGGAAGTTAGTGGTTGAAATCACAACCATTGATTTATTGAGACGACTAAGAATATTCTATCAATATTTAATCTTGTCCATACAAAACTGATTAAGCACTAAAAACCTATTAAATGTGCCCATTATCAATAGATTGCGTAAAAATAAATGATCTAAACACCCAAAATACATGATTTTAAATCTATAAATAAATGAAGTATTTTAAATCTATAAATAAAGAAAGAAAATAAATTAAGAATGAATAAGGAATTAGGTTAGAAAGGGAAAAAACACAGGGACTGCATAGTCGCGACGCTCTTTCAAGATWTTTACACAGCTAATTTAAGCAGAAGGCATCTGCACAACTAATTTAACGATGGTGTAAAAGATCAAATGCAATAAATTGACTGTATATCTGCACGACTATTTTAACGATGGTGTAAAAAATCAAATGCAGCCAATTGAGGGTAATTGGAATATAGAATTACAATATTTAAAATATATATAAAATGAAAATATAATTTTTTTAATAAAATATAATATAATATATAAATCCATAAATATTAAAAATCCATAATCCATGGCTTTCATATGTTTATAAAAAATTGAATTGATGAGATTATGTAGAAGTCCATAAAAAAAATTTAATGGATGTTTTCGAACACAGGGACTTGCCTGGCGCTGACAGCACAAACATGGGCGTCCATAAATTCTGGATCGATGAGATTATGCTGAAGTCCCTTGTATTTTTATTTCTTTTGTATGGATGTTTCCAAGGACATGGCCTTGCCTGTTCATGGTGAGTTGCACCTATGTATTAGACAAGAAAAAAAAAATGGTGTTTTTGGTAAATCATTATTTTCTATTAAAAATTTTAATATTATATTTATTTTTAATTATTAATATTAGTAAATTTTTGGAGTTTTGTTAGGAATTATTTTTATTATTATTAATGGTGATTTGATGACATGGAGATCTGTTAGGGTGTGAGTAGTTACTACTGGTCTTGTCACGTTGATAGGTCATGGCCATTAGCCACAAGTGGAGAGGCTTTATGGCCTTTCCTTTCCTCAAAAAAATTATCATGATGTCTATAGTAGCTAATGTTACTAGCAACATTGGTGCCTACAAAGACTCTTCTGGTAAGTTTGTGTTAAAGGTGTACCGAGAGGTAACATTCTCAAGAGTTCACTACTAAGGTATTTTGTAGGGAGAATATGTTCGCCCACCCACACCCAAATTGAGGCGATGATTCACTCCTAGACTCATGATAACTAGGAGTGTTGTGGTTGGGATTGTACCTACTCCTAGACTCATGATAACTAGGAGTGTTGTGGTTGGGATTGTACCTATGCTTGTAGCTTAACTAAAGGATTTTTCCTTTTCTAATTTGTGGTGCAAACAATGATCTCTTGGTTATAGAAGCCTCAACTTCTAACTTCTCACTCAATTATGAGGCTAAAATAGTCTGTCCTCTCTATATTGAGTTTCTTAGTATCTCAATGCAATTCTTGCCTAAACTTCAACATATTGTTGCCCCCTTATGGGAGGTTATCTGCCTAGAACTAGATAAGATCTTAAACCTAGGCCAAAACTCCAAGTTTGTGTTAGAGTTAACCTATCCTTAGCTAGGAGGAAGAATTCTCCATTGGCCTATTTGTTAAGTCAACTTTCCCAACACCTAATTTTGTTTTCAAAGCCCTTATCACCAAATCCACGATCTCCTATTACGGCCCAAATCAATCCTCTTGCTAATCTCATTTCCCCTAATGCCCCCCAACATCAGAATGTTAGACGATTGTAGAGATCTATCTTGAGCTCCCCTCCATCTATCGCATACCTCAAATACACCAAAGACTATTGAGAAAACTCACATTTCTTGAGATTAGCCAGCAGTTGGTGTTTTTTCAGAGTCTCTAACGCTTGCATAATATGTGAGATGTGCTCCTCCCATGTAGTGCTATAAAACATTATACCATCCAAATAAACAATAACAAATGAATTTAGAAAAGGGTGTAAAACATCATTCATTAGTCTCATAAATGTAGTTGGTGCATTGCATAAATTGAATGGCATAACCAACCACTCATACAAAACTTTTCTTGTCTTGAAGGAAATCTTCCAAGTGTCTTCTTTTTTGATTCGTACCTGGTGATAACCCAATTTCAAATCCAACTTAGTGAAGTACTTGACATGTTGCAACTAGTCCAACAAATCATCGATCCTTGGTAGGGGGTACCGATTCTTAACTGTAATCTTGTTCAATGCCCTGTAATCAGTACACATTCTCCAAGTCCCATCCTTCTTGGGAACAATTATGATGGGTAACCCACAAGGTGAGATACTTGGTTAAATCACACCTTGCTCCAACAACTACTGCAACTGTTTCTTTACTTCATTTGCTTCTAGAATGGATTTTCTATACAACCCAATATTCAACAAGGGGGAGTCTAGCAATAATTCAATTTCATGCTCCATTTCCCTCTTGGGTGGTATCCCTTTATGCTCCCGGAACACTCCTCTATATGCATGTAGAAACTCCTCCAATTGATGTTTCTTGTCTTTAGTACACCCCTCGCAGGATGCCTTCACTCTCATTGACTCATCATAATTTTTTTTTCTCTTAAGAAAAGAAAATCATATTTATTACTAGAACTAATCAACTTCTTGGTTTGGTTGGTACTTACCAGTGAGATATTTGACTTTCCTTTATCCATGTTGATGATGTAGGACTTCCCATCCTTGATTAATTGGTATTGGTTGGCTTTCTGTGTGAAGATTTCATCCCTTATATACATGTAAGGGATTCCAAAAACTACTCCACATACATCAAGGGGTACTACATCCAATTCCACTTCATCAATAAAATAAGAACTTATAACAAATTTAATCTTACATTGTTTCGTTACCTTTATCTTTGCATCATTGTTTACCCAACCCAATGGATAGGGGATAGGATGATTGTGAACCTCCAATCCAAGCTTGATGACCAAATCCGCTTCTATGAGATAATCCTGTGAACCAGAGTCGAATAGAGCATCTATCTTGGTCTTCTTGAACTGAATCTTGATGTAGAAGAGTTTGGTCATCTCCTTCTCTTGTTGGTGATTAAGGCTGCTCAGATTCACCTCCTTCTGCATAGATGTACAGACAATATTTTCATCCAAATCTGAGCTACTTTCAATATGATAACTTGAATCTGTGGTTAAAATGTTCTTTATCTTTCCATCCTTCTTGTGATTCTTCAAGTTCAACTTTGGATGCAATTTCCAACTTTTTTCCTCGGTGTGGCCATCAATGTTGTAATGATTGCAATGCTTTCTAGGATCTTTGCACTGTTGTGTAGTGGATGCTATCTTCTTATCTTTTCCCCCTTTCCACTTCTTCTTCCCCTCCTTGAAATCTTATCGATGCTCTTTTTTCTTTGAACCACTTGGCTACCCCTTCTTTTTGCCTATGTTTTCCAGGTATTGTGCTTGTACACAAGCCTCATCCACTGTCCTTGGCTTGGAGAGCATCGCCTGCTTTTGTAGATAATTGTGTAAACCCTCCAAATACTTGAGGACTACATTTGGGTTCTTGGGAGAGATACCCAACATGATATCCATCTTTCTAAACTCAGTGGTGCACTCCTAGACACATTTCCCCTGCCTCTGCATGAAGTAGTGCCACTGGATCCATTGGTCCTCTACATACTCAATAAGGTAGAATTGGGACTTGATGAGTGTTTTGAAGTCCTCCCACTTAGTTACTAGTGGATCACCCTCTAGCCTAAGTGTTCCCATGTGGATTTCCCACCAAGTTAAATCATGGCCCTATAACTTCAATCTAACAAATGAAATCTTCTACCCTTCATCTATATGGTGAATGATAAAATAAACTTGTATTTGTTGCAACCAATGATTCATTCTTAATGCATTGATCTCACCTTGGTATGTCTTTATGTCCACTTTTGCTTCCATATTGAATAGAGACTGTGAAGGGTTAATGGCACTCGAACGTGGCTACTCTTTCTTGGATTCTTTCTACGATTCCTTTTCGGAGTCTTCCTAATCTCCTGATTTCACCTATGATCCGATCCCTGAGTTAAAGCCTCCATTATCTTTGAACAATCCAATCTTCCTTGCTATAGATTCTATGAGGAGGTTCATATTGTGACTGATGTCAAGAACTTGTGCTGACAACCTCTCAAATATCTCTTCTATTGGATCTCAAGGGTTATGAACATACTCATCCTCCATGGATAGGGTTTTTGCAACTTCTCATTAAGGTGATTCCTCGATCCCACAACTTCCAAAAAATACCCAAAATAAAAACCTACTCTAATACCAATATGATCGGTAAACTACTGTGGATATTCCACTGGAATAGTTCATCACACCATATCTAATAAAATACTGAAATATTTTCTATTATAGTTATTTTATCTTCATATCTCAGAATACTTGGTTACTGGTTTTATGCTTATGCATGAAATAAATAAAATGTGGAAAATAGAGAACAATAAAATACAATCACAACATCCACAAATAAACACAATATATGACCTCGAAAACCTAGCTAGAAGGTGAGACTGCTCTACTCTCTTTTTTATGGTATAGAAATGATGTAAGTAAAAAGAAAGAGGCACTTTCTATGGAGTTTCCTTTGACTTGTGGCCTATATCACTACTATAGAATGTCTCATCCTCTGTTATGCTCACAAAATACCACTCTTCGATGTTTTTCTCAGCTATGGAACAAGATACAATGCCAAATAATGGAACCCCTTCTCCTCTTAATTGTCTAGTAATTAATATAGCTCAATAGCCATCTAGGGATAGGTTTTTTACTTCCTCAACCCTCAATTGTGATGGGATTGTAGAAATTCTAGAATATTCCTAAAATTACATACGTTGCTAGCCCCATATGCATGAGTAATGGGGGTTGACCTAGCATCCTCTCGTACCATGGTGGTCAACATGGTAGGTCAACTTGCAGGAGGCATAACGTTTTTGTATGAGCATTGATTGATGTGATGTTTGCACTATTGGAAAGGTCTCGATTTGTATAATAGTGTCACGAGAAAGTATTAACCCCCAAAAATATCGTTTGATGCCTCAAATTGGCCCCAGAAGGTTTGAGACCCCAATTTTTCAAACTAGGACCTACCACTAAAATGGACCTGCAAGTTGATTTCTCCAATTTTTTCCACTCTGAAAGGATCAAGATAGATGACAAACAATATAGTGATTCAATATGGATCATACCTCCCCATTTAGGGAGGATTTCAGTCCCCAAAAGATTGAATGAATGAGGTGAGGAAATGTTTCCTCTACCTTTTCCTTGGATTGCCACTTTGCTTTGCTTGGGATTTTTCCTTTCAACCCAATCTTGTAAAGATCATGTTTCCCCATCTTGTAGTTATGAACTGCTTCTAAAAAAATGTTTCCTATGCTAACCCTTCCTAAGAATCGTGTGCTAAGTCATCTATGGAAGGTAGGACTTGGTCCTCCTCGAGATCCAACATGGAAGGTTCATAGAGTTTAAGATTCTCCACATTCACTATTGATTAAATGCACATGTATGGGGGTAGATTGAGTCTGTTGGAGTTATCTCCCACTTTTTACAATACCTCAAAAGGATCATACTGCAGATCCTTTATCTTCTTTCCAAGACGCTACAACCTTTTCTTATTTAGATATAGCCATGCTATGTCTCCCACTCTGAATGTTCTCTCTGTTATGTGCTAGTCATGTCTAGCATTGTACTTTTCTTGTGAATTCTTCAATGTCTCTTGTACTTGCAGATGGATCTGCCCGATCTTCTCAACAATATTTTTGTTGATTAAGGTTGGTTGTCATTGATCTCAACCCTTGAAGAAAGACCCATAGCACAAAGGTTTGGGTAATGGACCCAATAGTTTTTGACGTAAATATGACTCATTATTGTTTTTTCATGGTTGATAAGAAGTAAATATGGATGAAATCCAAAGTGGTCCCCTTATGGTGAAGGCCCTCACGGGAAGACGCTTTGTGGAGTAAGAGAACCCATGCTTAATTGTGGAATAATGAGATGAAGGAAAGTGAATTTGTCAGGGAAAATATCCTAGATGGATAGTTCTTGTCATGTCATTTCCGATGGTATGTGGAATGTCACATAATTCCTCACGGTTAAAGAGTTATGGCCATGAGAAGTTGGAGACCCCAGGTTTGGGTAATGGACCCAAGTTTGTTTGATGGGTAACGGTATGAGTTATGATATATTTTCAGATAATACTATTCTATATGGATAGTATATGTCATGCCATTTTTAGTGGTATGTATAACGTCACATAACTCCTCACGGTTTGAGAGTTATGGCCTTACGAAGTTGGAGGACCCTCATATGTCATCTAGAAGCCCCAAAAGGTCAAAGTAATCAAAGTGGTTTAAGAGATTTTAAAAGGTAAATAATAAAGTGAAGTGATGAGTGTATTATAATTCAAAGTGAATACAAAATAAATTATTTCAATAATAATTTTAATGGAGAAATTTGAAGTGGACCCAACCCTAAAATAAGGAAAGTGGGGCCAAGTGACCTAGAAGATGTTTTTAAGGAAGCTACTTGGAGAGTATAAATAAGAGGCAAGGCTCTCTCATTTGAATCACACTTGAGAATATTGAATATCTATAGGTGTATGCGGTTTAAAAATGATATATAAGCCTAAATTTTGAGGAAAGTGAAGAAAAGAAGGCCGAAATGCAAGGAAGGATAAATTCTTTTGATGGTGCTTTCTAAGGTATGTTATTTTCAGGTCATCTCACCATTTTTGCTATAACTTTTTTTCTATAATGATTCAGATCCTGAAATTGCTATTCAAGTGAGAAAACATATCCAAGTATCTGTGGTTAAAAATTCATCTTGTGGGTCGGTGTATTTTGGGATTTACACTCTGTGGAAAATAGAGTTTGTGGTCAGTCCTGAAACTAGTCAAAATCAGGTGTTTCGAGTAAAAACGTCATAACTTCTTCATAACAGATCAAAATTCAGTGATACCAAATGTGTTGGTTAGGGTACATTCTTTAGTATGATTTTTAATAGTTTCATATCATTTCATCAAATATTTTGTGCGGGGCACGCTCTACAAGGTCGCTCTCTAGAATAAGCCAGAATTCAGCAAGGTTTGTCATTTTTTCTATAAATCCCTTTCTGAGAGGTTCCAAATAGTTCCACTTGGAGGAATTACGTAAAACACACTGAAGAACATTTTTTATCAGTTTCAGAGCTTTATACATTACATGTTCAAAGTTATGATTACTTCAAGTTAGGGTTGTTGACTAATCCAAAACTAGGCATGTGAAACTAAAGAAAAGTTTGATGAAAATGCTATTATCTTGTTTTTAAAGTTAAAGAAGGTTTGTAGGAATGTGATCACATACACCAGGTCTATTACAAAGCTACAAAGAATATTTGTATGATAAAATTGATGAGGGCTTTTGGTTGTGGCACATGTTGAGTACATGGTTGAGACAAGTAGTTGATGAGTTGACACATAAATGAAATGTATAGTTGATGATGTTGGTAAATATTGATGATTCATAGTTTATGAGTAGTTGACACATGATTGGAACATACTTGGTAGATGGTTGGATGCACTTGGTTATGGTACAGGTTGATTACAGGTTGGTGCATGGTTGATGCACTTGTTTATGGTACATGTTGATTACAGGTTGGTGCATGGTTGATGCAATTGTTTATGGTACAGGTTGATGCATGGTTGATGCACTTGTTAATGGTACAGGTTGAATACAGGTTGAGGTACAGGTTGATGCATGGTTCAGACTTATTGGTATAGGTTTATAGAAGTATATCTCACAGTGATAGTGTGACAATGGTTCCATCATTCTACTTCTACTTCAGGGTGGCAGGACGGGGCAAGGACAGGTGGTTGTAGCCACCTTCCAGTTGTAGCCGGAGAACATTGGGGGTTGTAGCCTCCTTCTGGTTGTAGCCAGAGATTTGGGGAGTTGGAGCTTCCCTCAGGTTGTAGCCTGAGAAACTAGGAGGTTGGAGCCTCCTTCCAGTTATAGCTGAAAACAAAGGAAGTTGGTGCTTCCAATGAATGTAATTCTTCAAGACATATGAGAAAAATCATTCCGTGGTTTTCTCCCGATTTGGGTTTCCACGTAAAACACTAGTGTACTGTGCATGTGTGTGATTGTTTATTTATTACTGCTCATTATTGGATAATAATTCTACATTGATATAACATTTGAAGAAAAATGATTATAATTACATTATTACTGATTCACCCCCCCTCTCAGTAATCCAAAAGTTTTATGTTTTTAATGCATCTCTTGTGAGGTCCTCCCTCACTCCTCCTTGTTGTCCATATACCACATCTAAGGGTGAAGGTGAAAAACATCCAAAGCAAGCTTGAAAAGGTGACTTACCAGTAGAAGTTTTGACTACTTTATTAGAATATTTTTGTTTATATATAATATTTTTATCCCAAGTATTCAGATGCTTCTAATTGTAACCCCTCAAAATCTACACCAAAGTCCTATTGACTACCTCTATTTTTCCATTTTCCATGGATGGAATGTTGTAGACCTCTTCAACTTAGTGTCCATATTCTCCCACATTGTAGTCCAAAATGCACTGAGAAATCTAGTATCCCTATTTGAGATGATGCTCCTTGGTATCCCAAAGTGCACCCAAACCTGTTCAAAGAACACATTTGCTAGTTCCTGTCCCTTGATGGTATTTTTACATGGCATGAGAATACGCATTTTGTTGAACCTTTCAACTACCACAAATAAATAGTCATGTCCCTTCCTGGTTTTTGAAAAACCTCCCACAAAATCCATGGAAATACTTTTCGAAGGTCGAGTGGGTATAGATAAGAGATGGTATATACCTTGCTTCGTATTATCGGGCTTGATGGTACAACAAAGTATACATCCTCTATTATATCGTACTACATCTTCTTTCATTCTGGGAGAGTGCACATACCTCTGTAAGTTGGAAACTATCTTCCCAACACCAAAATGTCCGGCAAACTTGGAGGTGTGAGCCTCTCTCATATGCTGCAATCGTTCACCTTTAGGAACACAAAGCTTGTTGAGATTGTAGAGTAAATAATTCTGGAAATGATATTCATCCTTTCCATCACCTTCTTCTATATTAATCTATCCATGTGGCTGCTGAAACACCTCCTTAAAGTCCTCATCTTCTATGCATGCCTCTTTATATGTATCATGGGTAAAATGCACCATGTGCATCATAGTTCCTAAAGTTGTAATATGTGATGTGGGTGGCTGTGAAAGCTTACCTGTCAACTTATTTTTGATACCCTTATACTTTATGACTAAATGAAATTTTTGTTTAAACCCCATCCACTTGTAATGTCTGGTTTGTTGTAGCTTACTCTGGGCCTGCAAATATTGTAGTTGTTAGTGATCTCTATGGATGATGGTCTCCTTTCCCATCAAATAGTGCTTCCACTTTTTGACAACTTGTACCAAGGCATAGAGCTCCTTGTCATAGGTAGGGTAGTTGAGAACTGCCCCATGAAATACTTCTAAATGATAACATATGAGCCTTCCTCCCTACATCAGCGTTGTTCCCATGGCATATGCACTTGGATATGTCTCCACATTGAATGGGTTCTTTAATTTTGGTAGTGAGAGCACTAGTGCTTGACTGATCTTTCTTTTTAGCTCATCAAAGGCCTTCTGTTGATTCTCCTATTACCACTAGATGTTATGGTGTGGAGTGGAGCAATGTGTAATTGTATTTTACTCTTGTTATCGGAAAAATCAGTAAGGGATGACACAAATTAATCTCCCTAACTTCAACAAGAAATTAAAACAAAACATAGCAAAATACAAGCTCCTCCTTAGATTTCATTGTAATGTAAACTAGTTCAATGAGGGACAAATGACATATCGTTTGAACATCATTTGATCCTCATTAGTGTCGTCCTTTCTATATATTTGGATTTGTGGGATGTTGAAGCTGTTAAGAAGAACAAACCAACAAAGAGAGAGAACAACAATATATATATTCCAATGAAACCTATGCATAAGATCAAGGAGTTATACAATAAAAATGGAGACACTTTAATAGGGAAGAAATGTATCACTGCATTATATTGATGACAGTGGAGAATACAACCTATGTCTTGATGTTGCAAGGTCCCTTCCAATGGCCCTTTTCTTCAATAGACACACATTTTCTCCAATGATTTTGATGAAGAGTATTCACAACCTGATTTGGAAAGATAAAGAAAATCTATCACAAGTACAATCTTCAACATAATTCTTCATGCATAATCCATCCTATCTTTTCCCAGGAGAGATCCCTCTTTATATATATATTGAAGAGGGATAGATGAAGAGATTAGGATAATCCGAATAAATCAGAGAAATGAGTGAGATCCAAACCGATCGGAGGCCACCTCATCCTTCCGAAGATTCTTTTCTAGAACCTTCAATAATTTCACCTTTTTCCTTTACTTGAGCATCATCGCACCCTAAACATAAGCAGCCTGCAACGACGACCCAACAACTAAGCAGTAAAGGGTGATGTATGTGATTATTTAAGGGAAAAACATGTATATACACTTCTTACAGAAGGACAACATGCATATGTACGTGACTGTCAGGCAAAAACTCGTGTATATGTGTTAAAACACAACCAAGTCAAGGAGAAGGATAAGAAACTCAAACTCAGAGTGAGCATAGTTTTTCAAGCAATCATACAAAAAGAAACTCAATATAAACAAGATAAATCTAAGGAGAAAAACAATCCAAACCCCGAAAAGGAAGATTTTATCCCTAGTATGGTTGCAAATTATGTTACGAGGAAAATCTCTCTATGGCTAGGGGTAAACCACAACAGATGGAAATGACTGCAAAAATCAACTATGATATCAGGTATGATATATAAACAAATATGTTAGCAAGACAAGATAAAAGTCCTACCTTGTCCAGACGTTCGATGAAGTCCACCGTTGAGCACTCGACTCAAATAAATACACCTGCAACTTGTCCTCAACAACCAAGAAACACAAGCATATGGTGATAATATATAATGTTATCAAATTCAATAGCATAATCCATCAAAATTCATAACAAATACGCCCATGGAATAACAATTCATATATTTGCAAGATATTAATTAGACGAGAAAATAGTATTTCTATTAAAATGTAATCAATAGAAGTGAATAAATTGCAAACTTCTGTGTCGGCACAGTTTGGAACCAAGAAACTAAGTCCCTTCCAGCTGGGCCTCCAACACTTCAATCCTCAAAAAAATACAAGCTCATATAAGAGAGGCAATGAGGTTCTCAATCATGTAGGGACGAGCTTGGGGGATGAACAATGTGTTCAGACTTAAAAGGACAAAGGGATTTAGACTCAATATGAAGTGAATAATTTCTCCAAAGTAACTTTGCTCTCAAAGTTGAATTCATCTCCCCTTTTCCATAGCACGGATTTGGCCCATTTGTAGCCTTCAAGTGGAACTGAAGGGTCGAGTCG
>JASDQU010737906.1:36868-52374 GCA_032191745.1 Picea mariana
AATTTCCAGGGCACGTGTTTATGTTTTGTTTTTAGTGAAATCAAATATTCAAACAGATAATTGAATTGTAAGCAGAGGTGGAGAAGACTGGTAGGCGGCGCTGAACATCCTGCTATTCAAAATAGTGGGCCTTTGAATTCTTGTCATCTTTTTTTGACTCAATCGCGATGGCGACAGCTGGACCAATTAAGGAATAAATAAGAGTCCCCTCCCCTTGTAAGCCAAAGGTGCTCATCTTTTATTCTATAGATCTGAGTTACTGTTGCTGTTACAAAAATGGCAGAGAAAACCAGTTATTTCAATATCACCTCTGTTGTTCTTCTTGCGCTTCTTTTTCTGCTTCTTCTGCCCCATCATAATTTTTATCACAGAGCCGAAGAAGATTTACGATGTGGATGCCCAGACACTGATCTCACAGAAAATTCCGTCAATGAGGGAAGTGGAGTTGGGATTCCTCTTATGAAACGCTCACACGGTGGTTGGGGTAGCAGAAGAACAATAATCTCCGGGAAGCGCATGAATAATCTTGTTCTTGCCGCAGCCACTGTTTTGCTCTATGGAAGTACTGTCGCAGTGTTTGCGTATTTCTGTTTGGAGTCTCTGAACTTTTCACGGGTGCAAATGACTCTGATTGAATCCAACCTAGTTAATCCCTCCGCCATGGACGACTTTGACGAATACGATAATATCATGTCGCGACGCAGGATTCGAGCCCAGGGCTCGTTAGGCCGTCCATGGTCTTGTGGGCAGTACAGTTAGTTATACAGCTTCGATATGCCAGCAGAATTCATTCATGAAACGTTATGAAGGCTATAACGGTAGTACTGGTTATGTATATTATCAGGTTCTTCGGTTTCCTTGAGTTCACTGGGCTTGTCTGGCTTTAAAACCATCACCTTTCAACTATTATTCATGTCAAATGGAGAGCTCGTGAGAAACCCTCTGCAATATAGAGCTTCCGGCTGTGATTGAACATGTATCAAGCTCGTTCAAAGATTTTTTATTTTTATTTGACAGCAATTGTCTCAGTACATCAAAATTATGGAACTCTTTTCCCTTCTTCTCTTCTGCCATTTTTTGTCTAATTGCACAGCTTGCTCTTACACACATATCTTGAATTTTCTGATGACTTGTAAGATGAAGAAATATATATTCTTATTTATAGCTAATACATTTACTAGCACAGCCTCAAACTCGACGTTCGTGGCTGATAACTGTCGAAAGGTTTTCAATGTTTTTACTGATGAACCCTAATTTACACAGCATCAAAGTATTGTTGTAGAGATGCGTTTTTCAGTAATTTATTTCTTGCACAGCAGCAAACTTTTATTTTTTGTTCATGGACAATTTTGTTCAAGCAGCTTAGGTTGGTCTAGAAAATGAACCCTAATTTACACAGCATCAAAGTATTGTTGTAGAGATGCGTTTTTCAGTAATTTATTTCTTGCACAGCAGCAAACTTTTATTTTTTGTTTATGGACAATTTTGTTCAAGCAGCTTAGGTTGGTCTAGAAAATGAAACGCTAATCATTTAGAGGTGGCAAATAAAAGTAAAAAATTAAACATGTAAACGGATGTCTTTATAATAGTGAGGAAGTTAGTGGTTGAAATCACAACCATTGATTTATTGGGACGACTAAGAATATTTTATCAATATTTAATCTTATCCATACAAAACTAATTAAGCACTAAAAAAATTATTACATGTACCTATTATCAATAGGTGGCGTAAAAATAAATGGTCTAAGCACCCAAAATACATGATTTTAAATCTATAAATAAAGAAAGAAAATAAATTAAGAATGAATAAGGAATTAGGTTAGAAAGGGAAAAAACACAGGGACTGCATAGTCGCGACGCTCTTTCAAGATATTTACACAGCTAATTTAAGCAGAAGGCATCTGCACAACTAATTTAACGATGGTGTAAAAGATCAAATGCAATAAATTGACTGTATATCTGCACGACTATTTTAACGATGGTGTAAAAAATCAAATGCAGCCAATAGAGGGTAATTTGAATATAGAATTAGAATATTTAAAAAATATATAAAATAATGTGAAAATATAATTTTTTTAATAAAATATAATATAATATATAAATTCATAAATATTAAAAATCCACAATCCATGGCTTTCATATGTTTATAAAAAATTGAATTGATGAGATTATGTAGAAGTCCATAAAAAAAATTTAATGGATGTTTTCAAGCACAGGGACTTGCCTACCGCTGACAGCACAAACATGGGCGTCCATAAATTCTGGATCGATGAGATTATGCTGAAGTCCCTTATATTTTCATTTCTTTTGTATGGATGTTTCCAAGGACATGGCCTTGCCTGTCCATGGTGGGTCTTGCACCTATGTATTAGGTAAGAATAAAAATTGGTGTTTTTGGTAAATCATTATTTTCTATTCAAAATTTTAATATTATATTTATTTTTAATTATTAATATTAGTAAATTTTTGGAGTTTTGTTAGGAATTTATTTATTTATTATTAATGGTGATTTGATGACATGGAGATCTTTTAGGGTGTGAGTAGTTACTACTGGTCTTGTCACGTTGATAGGTCATGGCCATTAGCCACAAGTGGAGAGGCTTTATGGCCTTTTCTTTCCTCAAAAAAATTATCATGATGTCTATAGTAGCTAATGTTACTAGCAACATTGGTGCCTACAAAGACTCCTCTGGTAAGTTTGTGTTAAAGGTGTACCGAGAGGTAACATTCTCAAGAGTTCACCACTAAGGTATTTTGTAGGGAGAATATGTTCCCAACCCCCACCCAAATTGAGGCGATGATTCACTCCTAGACTCATGATAATTAGGAGTGTTGTGGTTGGGATTGTACCTACTCCTAGACTCATGATAATTAGGAGTGTTGTGGTTGGGATTGTACCCATGCTTGTAGCCTAAGTAAAGGATTTTTCCTTTTCTAGTTTCTAGTGCAAACAATGACCTCTTGGTTATAGAAGCCTTGATTTCTAACTTCTCACTCAATTATGAGGCTAAAATAGTCTGTCCTCTCTATATTGAGTTTCTTAGTATCTCAATGCAATTCTTGCTTAAACTTTAACATATTGTTGCCCCCTTATGGGAGGTTATCTACCTAGAACTAGATAAGATCTTAAACCTAGGCCGAAACTCCAAGTTTGTGTTAGAGTTAACCTATCCTTAGCTAGGAGGAAGAATTCTCCATTGGCCTATTTGTTAAGGCAACTTTCCCAACACCTAATTTTGTTTTCAAAGCCCTTATCACCAAATCCACGATCTCCTATTATGGCCCAGATCAATCCTCTTGCTAATCTCATTTCCCCAAATGCCCCCCAACATCAGAATGTTAGATGATTGTAGAGATATATCTTGAGCTCCCCTCCACCGATCACATACCTCAAATACACCAAAGACTGTTGAGAAAACTCACATTTCTTGAGATTAGTCAGCAGCTGTTGTTTTTTCAGAGTCTCTAACACTTGCATAATATGTGATATGTGCTCCTCCCATGTAGTGCTATAAAACATTATACCATCCAAATAAACAATAACAAATGAATCTAGAAAAGGGTGTAAAACATCATTCATTAGTCTCATAAATGTAGTTGGTGCATTGCATAAATTGAATGACATAACCAACCACTCATACAAAACTTTTCTTGTCTTGAAGGAAATCTTCCAGGCGTCTTCTTTTTTGACTCGTACCTGGTGATATCCCAATTTCAAATCCAACTTAGTGAAGTACTTGAAATGTTGCAACTAGTCCAATAGATCTTCGATCCTTGGCAGGGGGTACCGATTCTTAACTGTGATCTTGTTCAATGCTCTGTAATCGATACACATTCTTCAAGTCCCATCCTTCTTGGGAACAATTATGATGGGTAACCCACAAGGTGAGTTACTTGGTTAAATCACACCTTGCTCCAACAACTGCTACAACTGTTTCTTTACTTCATTTGCTTCTAGAACGGATTTTCTATACAACCCAATATTCGGCAAGGGGGAGTCTAGCAATAATTCAATTTCATGCTCCATTTCCCTCTTGGGTGGTATCCCTTTATGCTCCCAAAACACTCCTCTGTATGCATGTAGTAACTCCCCCAATTAATGTTTCTTGTCTTTAGTACACTCCTCCCAGGATGCCTTCACTCTCATTGACTCATCATAATTTTTTTTTTCTCTTAATAAAAGAAAATCATATTTATTACTAGAACTAATCAACTTCTTGGCTTGGTTGGTACTTACCAGTGAGATATTTGACTTTCCTTTATCCGTGTTGATGATGTAGGACTTCCCATCCTTGATCATTTGGTATTGGTTGGCTTTTTGCGTGAAGATTTCATCCCTTATATACATATAAGGGATTCCAAACACTACTCCACATACATCAAGGGGTACTACATCCAATTCCACTTCATTAATAAAATAAGCACTTATAACAAATTTAATCTTACATTGTTTCGTTACCTTTATCTTTGCATCCTTGTTTACCCAACCCAATGGATAGGGGATACGATGATTGTGAACCTCCAATCCAAGCTTGATGACCAAATCCGCTTCTATGAGATAATCATGTGAACCAGAGTTGAATAGAGCATCTATGTTGGTCTTTTTGACCCGAATCTTGATGTAGAAGAGCTTGGTCATCTCCTTCTCTTGCTGGTGATTAAGGCTACTCAGATTCACCTCCTTCTACATAGATGTACAGACAATATTTTCATCCAAATCCGAGCTACTTTCAATATGATAACTTGAATCTGTGGTTAAAATGTTTTTTTTCTTTCCATCCTTCTTGTGATTGTTCAAGTTCAACTTTGGATGCAGTTTCCAACTTTTTTCCTCGTTGTGGCCATCAATGCTATAATGATTGAAATGCTTTCAAGGATCTTTGCACTGTTGTGTAGTGGATGCTATCTTCTTATCTTTTCCCCCTTTCCACTTCTTCTTCCCCTCCTTGAAAGCTTATCGATGCTCTTTTTTCTTTGAACCACTTGGCTACCCCTTCTTTTTGCCTATGTTTTCCAAGTATTGTGCCTGTACACAAGCCTCATCCACTGTCCTTGGCTTGGAGAGCATCGCCTACTTTTGTAGATAACTGTGTAAAACCTCCAAATACTTGAGGACTACATTTGGGTTCTTGGGAGAGATACCCAACATGATGGCCATCTTTCTAAACTCAGTGGTGCACTCCTATACACATTTCCCCTGCCTCTGCATGAAGTAGTGCCACCAGATCCATTGGTCCTCTACATACTCAATAAGGTAGAATTGGGACTTGATGAGTGTTTTGAAGTCCTCCCACCTAGTTACTGGTGGATCACCCTCTAGCCTAAGTGTTCCCATGTGGATTTCCCACCAAGTTAAATCATGGCCCTATAACTTCAATCTAGAAAATGAAATCTTCTACCCTTCATCTATATGTGAACGATAAAATAAACTTGTATTTGTTGCAACCAATGATTCAATCTTAATGCATTGATCTCACCTTGGTATGTCTTTATGTCCACTTTTGCTTCCATATTGAATATGGACTATGAAGGGTTAATGTCACTCGAACATGGCTACTCTTTCTTGGATTCTTTCTACGACTCCTTTCTGGAGTCTTCCCGATATCCTGATTTCCCCTCCGATCCGATCCTTGAGTTAGAGCCTCCATCATCTTTGAACAATCCAATCTTCCTTTCTATAGATTCTATGAGGAGGTTCATATTGTGACTGATGTCAGGAACTTGTGCTTACAACCTCTCAAATCTCTCTTTTGTTGGATCTCAAGGGTTATGAACATACTCATCCTCCATGGATAGGGTTTCTGCAACTTCTCATTAAGGTGATTCCTGGATCCCACAACTTCCAAAAAATACCCAAAAGAAAAACCTACTCTGATACCAATATTATCGGTAAACTACTGTGAATATTCCACTGGAATAGTTCATCACAACATATCTAATAAAATACTGAAATATTTACTATTACGGTTATTTTTTCTTCATATCTCAGAATACTTGGTTATTTGTTTTATGCTTATGCATGAAACAAATAAAATGTGGAAAATAGAGAACAATAAAATACAATCACAACATCCACAAATAAACACAATATATGACCTCGGAAACCCAATACGGGAGAAAAACTAACTAGAAGGTGAGACTGCTCTGCTCTATTTTCTATGGTATAGAAATGATGTAAGTGAAAGAAAGAGGCAATCTCTATGGAGTTTCCTTTGACTTGTGGCCTGTATCACTGCTATACAATGTCTCATCCTCTGTTATGCTCACAAAATACCACTCTTCGATGTTTTTCTCAACTATGGAACAAGATACAATGCCAAAGAATGGAACCCCTTCTCCTCCTAATCGCCTAGTATTTAATATAGCTCAATAGCCATCTAGGGATAGGTTTTTACTTCCTCAACCCTCAATTGTGATAGGGTTGTAGAAATTCTAGAATATTCCTAAAATTACATACGTGGTTAGCCCCATATGCATGAGTAATGGGGGTTGACCTAGCATCCTCTCGTACCATGGTGTTCAACATGGTAGGTCAACTTGTAAGAGGCATAACGTTTTCAAATGAGCATTGATTGGTGTGATGTTTGCACTATTGGAAAGGTCTCGATTTGTATAATAGTGTCACGAGAAAGTCTTAATCCCAAAAAATATCAATTGATGCCTCAAATTGGCCCCAGAAGGTTTCAAACCCCAATTTTCCAAACTATGACCTACCACTAAAATGAACCCGCAAGTTGATTTCTCCAATTTTTTCCACTCTGAAAGGATCGAGATAGATGACAAACAATATAGTGATTCAATATGGATCATACCTCCCCATTTAGGGAGGATTTCAGTCCCCAAAATATTGATTGAATGAGGTGAGGAAATGTTTCCTCTACCTTCTCCTTGGATTACCACTTTGTTTTTCTTGGGAGTTGTCCTTTCAACCCAATCTTGTAAAGATCATGTTTCCACATCTTGTAGTTATGAACTACTTCTGAAAAAATGTTTCCTATGCTAACCCTTCCTAAGAATCGGGTGCTAAGTCATCTATGGAAGGTAGGAATTGGTTCTCCTTGAGATCCAACATGGAAGGCTCATAGAGTTTAAGATTCTCCACATTCACTATTGAGTAAATACACATGTATGGGGGTAGATTGAGTCTGTAGGAGTTATCTCCCACTTTTTCCAATACCTCAAAAGGATCATACCGCAGATCCTTGATCTTCTTTCCAAGATGCTACAACTTTTTCTTATTTAGATATAGCCATGCTATGTCTCCCACTCTGAATGTTCTCTTTGTTCTGTGCTAGTCATGTCTAGCCTTGTACTTTTCTTGTGAATTCTTCAATGACTCTTGTACTTGCAAATGGATATGCCCGATCTTCTCAACAATGTTTTAAGTTTTTAATGCATCTCTTGTGAGGTCCTCCCTCACTCCTCCTTGTTGTCCATATACCACACCTAAGGGTGAAGGTGGAAAATATCCAAAGCAAGCTTGAAAAGGTGACTTACTAGTAGAAGTTTTGACTACTCTGTTAGAATATTTTTGTATATATATAATATTTTCATCCCAAGTATTCGAATGCTTCTAATTGTAACCCCTCAAAATCTACACCAAAGTCCTATTGACTACCTCTATTTTCCCATTTTCCATGGATGGAATGTTGTAGACCTCTTCAACTTAGTGTCCATATTCTCCCACATTGTAGTCCAAATGCACTGAGAAATCTAGTATCCCTATTTGAGATGATGCTCCTTGGTATCCCAAAGTGCACCCAAACCTGTTCAAAGAATACATTTTCTAGTTCCTGTCCCTTGATGGTATTTTTACATGGCATGAGAATACACATTTAGTTGAACCTTTCAACTACCACAAATAAATAGTCATGTCCCTTCCTGGTTTTTGGAACACCTCCCACAAAATCCATGGAAATACTTTTCGAAGGTTGAGTGGGTATAGGTAAGAGATGGTATATACCTTGCTTCCTATTATTGGGCTTGCTGGTACAACAAAGTATACATCCTCTAATATATCATACTACATCTTCTTTCATTCTGGGAGAGTGCACATACCTCTGTAAGTTGGAAACTATCTTCCCAACACCAAAATGTCCTGCAAACTTGGAGGTGTGAGCCTCTCTCATACGTTGAAATCATTCCCCTTTAGGAACACAAAGCTTGTTGAGATTGTAGAGTAAATAATTCTGGAAATGATATTCATCCTTTCCATCACCTTCTTCTATATTAATCTATCCATGTGGCTTCTGAAACACCTCCTTGAAGTCCTCATATTCTATGTATTCCTCTTTATATGTATCATGGGTAAAATGCGCCATGTGCATCATAGTTCCTAAATCTGTAATATGTGATGTGGGTGGCTGTGAAAGCATGTCTGTCAACTTATTTTTGCTACCCTTATACTTTATGACCAAATGAATTTTTTGTAAAAACCCCATCCACTTGTAATGTCTGGTTTGTGGTAGCTTACTCTAGGCCTACAAATATTGTAGTGGCTAGTGATCTCTATGGATGGTGGTCTCCTTTCCCATCAAATAGTGCTTCCACTTTTTGACAACTTGTACCAAGGCATAGAGCTCCTTGTCATAGGTAGGGTAGTTGAGAACCGTCCCATGAAATACTTCTAAATGATAACATATGGGCCTTCCTCCCTGCATTAGTTTTATTCCCATGGCATATGCACTTGGATATGTCTCCACATTGAATGGGTTCTTTAATTTTGGTAGTAAGAGCACTAGTGCTTGACTGATCTTTCTTTTTAGCTCATCAAAGGCCTTCTGTTGATTCTCCCCCCACTAGAAAATATTACCACTAGATGTTATGGCGTGGAGTGTAGCAATGTGTAATTGTATTTTGCTATTGTTATTGGAAAAATCGGTAAGTGATGACACAAATTAATCTCCCTAACTTCAACAAGAAATTAGAACAAAACATAGCAAAATACAAGCTTCTCCTTAGATTTCATTGTAATGTAAACTAGTTCAATGAGGGACAAATGACATATCATTTAAACATCATTTGATCCTCATTAGTGTCGTCCTTGCTCCATCTTTGGATTTGTGGGATGTTGAACTTTTTAAGAAGAAAAAACGAACAAAGAGGGAGAACAACAATATATATATTCCAATGAAACCTATGCATAAGATCAAGGAGTTATACAATAAAAATGGAGACACTTTAATAGGGAAGAAATGTATCACTGCATTATATTGATGACAGTGGAGAATACAACCTATGTATTGATGTTGCAAGGTCCCTTCCAATGGCCCTTTTCTTCAATAGACACACCTTTTCTCCAATGATTTTGATGAAGAGTATTCACAACCTGATTTGGAAAGCTAAAGAAAATCTATCACAAGTACAATCTTCAACATAATTCTTCATGCATAATCCATCCTATCTTTTCCCATGAGAGATCCCTCTTTATATAGATTGAAGAGGGATAGATGAAGAGATTAGGATAATCCCACTAAATCAGAGAAATGAGTGAGATCCAAACTGATTGGAGGCCACCTCATCCTTATGAAGATTCTATTCTAGAACCTTCAATAATTTCACCTTTTTTCTTTACTTGAGCATCGTCGCACCCTAAACATAAGCAACCTGCGACAACGACCCAACAACCAAGCAACAAAGGGTGATGTACGCGATTATTTAAGGTAAAAACACATATATACACTTCTTACAGAAGGACAACACACGTATGTATGTGACTGTCAGGAAAAAACCCATGTATATGTGTTAAAACATAGCCAAGCCAAGGAGAAGGCTAAGAAACTCAGACTCAAAGTGAACATAGTTTTTAAAGAAATCATATGAAAATAAATTCAATATAAATGAGAGAAATATAAGGAGAAAAACAATCCAAACCCCGAAAAGGAAGATTTTATCCCCAGTATGGTCACAAATTATGTTACGAGGAAAATCTCTCTAGGGCTAGGGGTAAACCACAAAAGACAGAAATGACTGTAGAAATCAACTATGATCTCAGGCATGATATATAAACAAATATGTTAGCAAGACAAGATAAAAGTCCTACCTTGTCTACACGTTCGATGAAGTCCACCGTTGAGCACTTGACTCAAAGCAATACACCTGCAACTTGTCCTCAAAAACCAAGAAACACAAGCATATGGTGAAAATATATAATGTTAGCAAATTCAATAGCATAATCCATCAAAATTCATAACAAATACACCCATGGAATAACAATTCATATATTTGCAAGATATTAATTTGACGAGAAAATAGTATTTCTATTAAAATGTAATCAGTAGAAGTGAATAAATTGCAAACTTCTGTGTCGGCACAGTTTGGAACCGAGAAACTAAGTCCCTTCCAGCTGGGTCTCCACCACTTCAATCCTTAACAAAAGACAATCTCATATAAGAGAGGAAATGAGGTTCTCAATCATGTAGGGAAGATCTCGGGGGATGAACAATGTGTTCAGACTTAAAAGGAAAAAGGGATGCAAACTCAATATGAAGTGAATAATTTCTCCAAAGTAACTTTGCTCTCAAAGTTGAATTCTTCTCCCCTTTTCCATAGCTCGGATTTGGCCCATTTGTAGCCTTCAAGTGGAACTAAACGATCGAGTCAAAACGTTTTCAATATATGGAAGGTTAAGGATCATGGATCTCACGACTTGACATGGAAACACGATACCATTTTTCTAATTTTGGGCACAAATCCCAATGTACGTAGATTGTAGTGGTGCAACCTACGTATACACATGTTTTACTATAGGTAGGGTGCGTATATGTGGAAAAATAATGTTTTTATCTCTGGGATTTGCAAAAAGGGACTTCAAGTCTGCGTAGGGAAATGTAAAAATGCCTTCTGTGCAAGTTTTCATAGGGTGAGGAAAATCTTTCTATGACAACAATGATCATGTTTTTGTGGTTGTGGATTGCTTTTCTAAGATGGTGATTATGGCTGCCTGCAAGAAGATCATCACAACAGAGGACACTGCCAAGATCTTCTTTGAAAAATTTTGGGTACATTTTGGAATCCCACAAACCATTGTCTCAGATCGGGACAGTTGATTTCTCATCACATTCTGGTCAAGCCTCTGGTCACTTCTGGACACCATGCTCACCAAATCCACAGCCTTCCACCCCTAGATAGATGTCCAAACCGAGGTCATAAATTGAATGATCGTGCATATAATGCGCATGTATAATTCCAAGCACTCTCGCACATGCGATGAGAGTCTCCCCTGTGTTCAGCATAGCTACAATCGATCCCTGCATAGCTCAACCTACCAAAACCCCTTTCAAGTGGGGTTGGGATTCCAACCATTGGATCCCATATATGTTGCACTACCCCTTACGATCACCTCGAAAAACTCATCTCCTACTCCAATTGAAGTTGAAAAAGACACCTGGTTCATTAAGTGGATCCAACAGATCCACCAATAGGTTTAGGATATCCTACAAAAGTACAATGAAAATTACAAGTAGTGCCATGATCAACACTGGGTGCCACATAAGTTTTAGGTGGGTGACAAATTTTTGTTGCACTTGCAAAAAGAGAAGCTTACAAGACCCCATCGAAAGCTTTTCCCACTCTGTTATGGATCATACACCATCACCAAGGATGTGGGTGATAATTCTTTTGAGCTCAACATTCCTCCTTTCCCTGGCTTGCACCCAGTGTTCAACGTGGATATCCTTCGACCATATTTCCCACCATTATTGGACACCTCGGAGATAGCAGAATAACTGATACCAATAGAGATCAAACTCGACTGCATACAAAAGGAATCCAGTGATCAAATTGTGGACAAACAGATCAAGGGAAATTGCCAGCAAAGGACCCATCTTTATGGAGTTGTTAAAGCAGGGCAACTCCTGCTCCAAGGCAAATTGCTCACCCGAGGCCAAATTCAGTAGAAATTTCCTCATCTGATGGGGCAACTCAATGCAATGGAGACCATTTCTTCCTAATGGGAGAGGATTGATCCATATGGATGTCGCTAGCCTCCCACCTATTCCAATTGGCTCATTTTGGCGGTTTTTCCCTAGTTTTTGGGTCCCTGACTTGCGGGGTTGTTTTGAGGCCCTAAACAATGTTTTTTAGGGCTCACCACAGTTAGAATGACCTTTGATAGATAGCAGAAAAATTTGTAGTCGTCAGATAGACCTTTCCAATGGGCTATCATGCGCCTAAAACAGAGATCGTATGCAAACGTTACAACCCCGGGAAGTTGATGTACTAACTTACCCAAACGGGGCCCACATGACTTTTAGCACTTCATCTCCTAGGGTTAGGTTCTTTGGATGTCTAGGGTTTTTGACATTCTTGTTTATTGTAAAAAGGCCTTCATATCCTCATTGTAATCATCTTCTTGTGAATGAGCGTAGCCGTCACATCCCTTCTCAAAGATAAGCCGCCACCATTCTAGCAAGCTTGTTTTTGTTGCATTTTACAGTTTCAACTTATTTCCTTATCGAATAGGAACAAGTTTTACTATATATATGTTATTCTGAGTTAAGCATATTTTGATAATAATCTATATTCATTTCGTTCTGCAAATATATTCTTGATCAAGTAATCTCTTTTTTCCCTTCCATTCTCTCACTTTTTTCACATTATAAACCCCCGCCTTCCCAAATACATTTTAAACATTCCCTGTTCTATTATTATAAATTTCATATTTTGGAAAGAGAAAGGTTTAATAACAAAAGAGAAAAGTCTAGATGATGAATAGTGTTTGAAAATTGGATATGAATATAGTTTACGTTACTTCTGCATTTGCTTGAACAATATGCATGGGTCACTTCCCATCCATGCTATCATTTTTTTCACATTATAAACCCCTCATCTTCCCAATAACCCTATCATTGCCTATTAAAATGCAATTGATTGTTGGGTTTTAAAATGTTAATGGATGGATTGCATGTCCTTTTATGGTGAATAATATATCCAACCTTTTGATTTTATTTAGGTAGAGTATTGATGCATGGATTGTTAAGTGCTTTTCATGACATGTTGGAATATTGCTTCAGGATGAGCTTCTTTAGCAGAGGGAGTAATGGAAAAGGTACTAATAGAGGCAGATGAAATTGGCAGACAGTCCATAGAATGTCACGATTTTGAATACATTTTGATTTTGATCCACATGAATTAAATAATCTCTTTCAAGATGGATTCTTTAACCTGGTTGGCCATGGAATTCTCCATCCCCAACCTGAGAGGCCTCCCTTCCAACCACATAAAAAAATTTCTAGTGTCTGAGTTCCCCCTCATGTATCTATGCATCCAAAACTTCCTGCCAATGATGGTTGGCAAGAGATTGTCCACCATCCTCCTTCTCATCACCACAGTTTTCCTACTGCATCTTTGTTGTTACCCCCTCCTCTACCACCAAAAAATCCAAATTCCCAAGTTGATCACGTTGTCTCACCCGTGCAGTCTTCCCATGATAGTAAGAGGCTAAAAACTGATGTTTCCAAGCTTGAGAAAGATAAAGGAAAAGGAGTGGCCACTTCCTCCAAGTCATCCAAAGAATCCTTTGAATCCGTGTCTTCACGTCTTCATCTCAAAGATTATTTTTCTCATGTTATCGGTGCATTCCAACCTCAATGTTCCAACTAGCATAAGGCTGCAACAAAAATATCAAAAGAGGACAACAGTGAAAGGAGGTCAAATGCCTCTCATAGTAAATATGGTTTTTAGTGATGATTAATGTTATTTTCTATTTTGAGGACAGTCTTTTTACTTTAACAATGTCTTGGACATCAAACATATATTTAGGTAGCTTTTTGGACAACATGGATATAGTGCTATTTTTGGATATGGTCATATTATATTATGCTATTATTAAAATATTTGATCATAATTATGAGAGCGAGAGTTACAAGGAGGATTTTTGAATCAAATGAGTGGGGATTTATATTTCATGTTTGATGATTATTAAAAGAATAAAAATGGGAGTCACAAGGGGTCCCACCTATTTAGTTATTATTTAATTAGACCCTTATTTATATATATTATTATTATTTCTCTCAACTAATTAGTTAAGGTAATTAGGCTTAACTAAAAGAAAGGTAGTTGAACTACCATAACTTATTGAGAAGGAATAAAAGCTCAATCAAATGAAGGAGAAAAGAGAAGGAGAACTCCATCCATAAGGTTTGCTCTATACTAGTGAGATACTTTCATCTTTAATTCATTCTGAGTTTACTAGAAGGCTTAACCATGTTTACGACAATAGGTTCTCATTGAAGGAAGCAAGATTCAAAACCGAATCATATATTTCAGCAGCTTGTTTTAAAGGTGTATGATTTATCTTTGGTAGTTTGTGTGTTCTTGTCTATTTATTAATTAAATTTTATGACTGATAAAGAATAATTTGTAGAGTCAAGTGACAACATATTTTGGCAAGTTGATCCAGATCTTTAGCTTCATTTTTATTTCGTTGTCAGAGTATTTTTGTATGGTGCCCATCAAAGGTTTCTAAATCTGACTTTGGTCCCTACCCTCGCAGGGGTTTGTAAAGATAATTCAACCTTGTATCTCATAATGAAATCAATACAAAAATCAATTCTCTGATTTTGGTCTCACATATGTATTTTAATGATATCGTTCATTTTTTTCTTTTATCTCCATGTACACACTCAATGCACTCATGTAATTTTTGTACACACTTATGTAATTTATGTTTAACTTTATTTGTTTTTTGCACAGTTACATATAATATATAAAACAAACTAGCCTTGGTCCCTTGTACTTAATACATGCGGATTAAGTGATTGTTTTTTTTTGTTTTTAAGGCTATAAACCCTGGGTGACATTCCCAAATATCTTTCCTTAGCCCGAAAAGATATGAAAATTCTTGAGTAAGGTTCTCCATACCTTTTCCTCGACATTTATTTGGAAACTATACTAGGGAGATATTCCATATCTCTTTGGGATGATTTTAGGGGCTAAATTTCGCTCATGGGCTAATTTTCCATGGGTTTTTCCAAAAAACATTCGCTATTCTAAAAATGATTCGCCCAAATTCTAATTTAACCTTAAAAATCGCCAAAAAATTATACAAACTATATAAAATCTTTAGAAATTTGAATATTTTTATAAAAATATCGCCAAACATTTATAGTTGGCATATGAAGGATCAGTAAGATTCTCCAAGGTTTATACATTTTAAAATAAATTTCCATCCTTAAAATCATCCCTGCTCTCTGGTTGATTGTATCACGATTATATTTCATTTATTTTTTTTGTCTAAATACTCCTTGATTGATTTTTTTCCATGACAGTACCTGTTACAAGACAACCCAATATTGGAAATGGTCCTGATGACCAAAACAACATTGTATTGACCTTATTCAACACTATTTTAGAAACGACTAGTACTCGTGATGAACTTGAATGCTCTTGGGAAGTAATTGAAAGGGACATAAGTATTTGTGAACACTGGGAAGACAAGAAAAGGAAACCCATAAATAAACAATAAACTCCCTTTTCCTACTTCTTTGGTCATTCTTTTGATGTCC
>JASDQU010737906.1:52667-65864 GCA_032191745.1 Picea mariana
TAAATTTATAAACAAATATGGGCTTTTCCAATTCAAGGAAGATGCTACGACTACCCCATGGCACGCATCTTCTCCCTTGAATATGGCACTTGCTACTCACCCATTACCAAATTTCAAGGAACATTTGCCTAGGTTTTCGGGAAATAATATCGTTACTACAAACAAACACTTGGTATCATTTTCTAATTCTTTTCATTATATAGGGGCTAATGATAACGACACTTGAATGCGTTTATTTTTCAACTCCCTCGAAGGGAAAACTGTAATATATATTTTTGATCTCCCTCCCAAAATTCTTTCCACATGGGAATAATTGGTTTATTGGTTCAAATCCACTTATGGACATTCCAAGAGTCCAGTTGAGTAGTTAATGGAATACAAAAATATTTCCTATAAATATGGTGAAACCATTAAGTCTTTTAACCTTCGCTTCACCAAATCATATAATCAAATCCCTGAACTAATCTACCCTCAAAATCAAGCTTCTCTCATGCATTATTATAATGCATTACCTTCTCCTTATCGTCATAGACTTGAAGAGAAGGCTATTGAAAATATTGGTTTCTCTCTTCATACTTTCCTAGAATATGAGGAGAAACTCGAAATAACGGGTCTCCCCAAGGGAGACTTGGTCAAGAAAACATATATTTCTTCCCACCTACAACTTGTGCAAAATATGAATAATAGGATGATATCCTACGAGTGAAAAGGAAATCCCTCTTCCTCTATCCTTGAGGAAAATTCTTCTTCCGTAGCACCTTTTAGGAATACTAATGAAAATACTTTTCAGCCAAAGGCCATTCTGTATCGCACTTTGTGTAATTTCTGTGAAGAAAATCATGAAGAAAGTACTTGCAAAGTTAAGAAAAATGTTAGAAATAAGATATTTGGAAAAAGGGCCGATACCACAATCATTGTTTTAGATTGGGTTGAACCAGAAGATGTTATGGTAATCAATACCAGGAATAAATCTTACACTTCCAAGGGAGAAGATGACCCTCGTACTTCTTCCACCCCAACCTCATCTTCTCAAAGCACTGATACACAAGTTGTTAAAACTTTGGATAATCAAGGAGTTCCTTATCCTCTTCCCTCTTCTAAATATAATATCCTTGATCAATTGGCTAATAAAAAAGATGATGCTACTCTTTTCGACACGGTTTTCGTCCCAGAACAACAAAATCATCTGAAATGTTTTTACGGAAGGTAAAATTTCTACCATAGCCAATCTATTTGAAGAGTCAAAGGAAGAGGATTCAACTGTAAATAAAATAGTTGTAAATAATTTTAGGAACCCTATAAAAAAATCCCTCTTTTTATATCTCTATAAAAATCATGGAAAAAATAGCTGATTGTTGACTATTTGATGGTGTGTCTGGTCCAAGTGTAATTTAAAAAATTATCATGGAAGATCTTGGCTTATCATGCAGTAATAAAAATTATAAAAGCATGCGATCCTATAATTTGCAGCAATAAACTATAGGTGAAATCAAATATGTAGCCTTAGTTATGTGCACACATCTTGAGATAAGAACAACCATCAACATCCAAGTAATTGATATGTCAGTGAGTAACTATTCAATTATTTTAGGAAGAGACTGGAAAGCCTTAATGGGTGGATATATTTCACTTGATGGAATACATTTGTCTGTCCCTCGGAACGGAAAAAACATTATAGTCCTTAGGGAAGGAATAATTTCACCATATATAGAGAGCGTTCCCAAACCTTATGTAAATTATCTTGGAGAAGATTTGGGAGTTTACTCTATCTTTGTTGATGAGGGTGACAATATGCTCGAACCCATTGATTTTGATAATGGCATGTGGAACATGCATTTCAATGGCTCATTATCAAATGAAGGTAATGGAGTTGACATTATTCTATATTCTACTATAGGTAAAATCCACAATTTTTCTTATAGTTTAGAATTTTCTTGAACAAAGAATGTCATCGAGTTTGAGACCTTATTGTTAGGCATCGAAAATGCATATAACCTTGGTTGTAGCCACCTTACAGTTTTTGGTGATTTTGAACTTGTTGTGAACCTTGTATGTAAGATTTATTCACCAAACAATAAGTTGCTTAAACGCTATACCCAATCTATTTGGATGCTCATTTCAAATCTATTATCATTCAACATCACTCATGTTAAGAGGGAACTTAATTCAATGGATGATAGGTTAGTTGTGTTTGCACCATCTCCTACCTGACAATTTTTACCTAAAAGACGTAATTGTACGTTCCAATATCTATATCATCCTCACATCCTTAATAATGTAGAATCATGGCAGGTTTTCTTGAGTGATGGAGACATTTTCACTTTCATACAAAATGAATCATTTAAGACTAAAGAAATCATATCTATTGAAGATGAAAATTTTCCTAAAGGCTTGACTACTCTCGAAAGTTCATTTTCATTGAGTGATGTAGGAAAAAAAGAAACACACAAGGAAGAGGAGTCAAAAAGGAAAGTGGGTGATACCATTTCCTTGAATATTAGGACACCCGAATCTCCAAAGATCATTAAATTAGGTGCCCAATGTTCTGATAAAGAAAAAATGAAATTCATAGAACTACTACATGAATTTCAATATGCTTTTGTATGGTCATACGAGGATCTTCGTGGTTTTGATCCTGCTCTCACAAAACATGCCATTCCCATAAAGGAAGGGGTAAAACAATTTAGGAAAAAACAAATACCTATTAACCCTTCACTTGAAGCTACTATTCGAAAAGAATTGGAAAAATTATTGAAAGCTAATATAATGTTTCCAGTTAAGTATTCCGAGTGGGTTTCAAATCTGGTCCTTATTCGGAAAACTACTAGCCAAATCAAATTATGTGTCGATTTATGTGTGTTGAATAGAGCGAGTTTCAAAGAACATTTTTCATTTCCTAATATGGAAATGATTTTACAACAGGTTGCAGGGTCACAAATGATGTCCTTACTTGATGGATTTTCTAGGTATAATCAAATCAAGGTAAAAAGGACTGATAGGTATAAAACCACATTTACTACATGTTGGGGAACATTTTCTTATGAACGCATGCCTTTTGGCTTGTCTAATGCAGGTGCCACTTTTCAAAGAGATATGTAGATAGATTTTGATGATCTAATTGGTAAGATTATCCCAGTTTACCTTGATGATTTGAATGTTTATTCTAAGAACCGGTTGGATCATTTTGGTCATCTTAGAAAATTTCTCATGTGTTGCAGAAAATTTGGCATTTCTTTAAATCCTTCCAAATCTATTTTCGGTGTCACAAAGGCATTGATCCTGAAAGGATTATTGTGATTCTAAACCTTCCTACCCACACCTATAAGAAGGAGGCTCAATCTTTCATGGGAATTATTAATTTTGTTTGTAGGTTTGTTCTTGATTTTGTTGTCAGGATTAAACTAATTCATAATCTTCTGATGCAAGATCATTGTTTTTATTGGAAATATGACGTTGAGAATGCTTTCCTTAGGATTAAGAAAGCAATCAGTTCCACACCAGTTATGGTGAAACTGGATTTTGAGAAATGTTTTATCATATATACCAATGCCACTGAGGAAGCAATTTTTTCTATCCTCTTACAAAGTGATGACCAAAACAATGAAAAACCTGGAGCTTACATGAGCCAAGTTTTATCACATGATGAAATCAAATACTCTTATATTAAGAAACATGTTTTTTCTCTTATCAAGGCTATAGCAAAAATTCTCCATTTTATTTTGGGAAAACACACTCAGGTAAAAGTCCCTTTACATGCTGTCAAGTTTCTTCTTTCACAAACTTATCTTTCAGGAAAACATGCACATCGGCTTGCCAATATTCAGGAGCATGATTTTATGATCATGAATTCGAAGACAATCGAGGGATGAGACCTAGCTCTTCACTTAGCTCAACATCCTGAACCAAGTGAAGAACTTGACCATCAAGATAATCCTCTTTCATCTCTATTTTATATTGAGAATCAAAATATTTCTATATCCGAACATCCTTGGTATAAAAATATGGTGTATTATTCATAGTATCAAAAGTGTCCAGATGAGATGGATCCTCACCAGAGAAGGAGACTGTGTGTGGAAGCTTCCAAGTATATCATTTTAGGATAATTTTATTTTAGGAGGTCTACTGATGGTTTGTTCGATGTGTAAATGATCAAGAAGCACAAAAATTGTTACACAAAATTCATGGATCATCAGTTTCTGTCATTCACATCGGTTGTCATTTTTCTTCTAAGGCTACTTATTTTAAAATCATAAGAAATGGTTACTATTGGCCTACGATATTCCACAATTCTTATCAGTTCGCAAGATCTTGTGATAAGTGCCAACAATTCGCTGGGAAATAATGCCTTTATGCCATGCCCTTACAACCTGTCCTCCCAGATTTCCCTTTTTCTAAATGGGGCCTATACTTTATTGGTCCTATTAATCCTACGTCTTCCGCAGGGCATATCTTTATTTTGACAACCACTGATTACTTTACTAAGTGGAACGAGGTTGTCTCTCTTAGATACACACAGGATAAGCAGGTAATTTCTTTCTTAGAATCTAATATATTGTCCAGATTCGACATTCCATTAGATATCATTACATACAATGGCCAAACCTTCATTTCTACGAAATTGACTCAATTTATGGCTAAGTTAGGGGTCAAACATTTCACTTCGTCTGCTTATTACCCTCAGGGAAATGGGAAAGTAGAGTCCACTAAAAAGAATCTAGTTAGTATCATAAAGAAAATCATAGAAGATAAACCTTGCCAGTGGAACACACTTCTCACTTATGCTCTTTGGGCAGATTGCACAACCACCATAGGAAGTATAGGTTGTACTCCCATTCAACTCGTATATGATCAAGAGGTTATTATGCCTACCAAGCTAGATCTTTCCTCCTTACGGATGATGTTAAAGATTGAAGAATTAAACTCTTCCATTGTTCCCCAAAGGATAAATGCACTATTAGCCCTGGAAGAACAAAGGAATTTTTCCTTGGAGAACATAAAAAGAAGGCAACAAACTATGAAAAAGTATTTTAATAGACAAGCAAAAGCTATTGAATTCAATATTGATGACAAAGTCCTACTGTGGGATTCAACCCATGCTGAAAGAGGGAGACATTCTAAGTTCCAAAAATTATGGCTAGGTCCTTTCAAAATCGCTTTTATCCCAGACATGAACTTATACCTTTTAAAGGATTTGGAAGAGTGATTGTTCTATTACAGTGCTAATGGTTCCCACTTGAAACATTACATGGAGCCATCTTGATCACTAATTCTTGTATAAAAATGACTGTTGTATATCGTCTTTTGTCTGACTGTTTTCTTTTTACTTTTGTTTGTTGAGTTTTAATTTCTACTATTTTCTTCTTGTAATAATCAGAAATAAAGTCTGGATCATTTTTCCATAACAATGTCATTCTGTAAATATTTTTGATCGATGAAAAATAAGATACACATAGTTGCCATGATGTCCTCCTTTCAGACATCGCTGAAATAGATTTTTTCTTTCAATACTATTGTAGGATAGTTGATTTTGTCTTCTTCCTTGTTTTTTCTATCCTTTTCTCTTCCCTCCATCCTGAGATTCAACAATATATCAGAAACATTCTCCTTGAAAGTCTAGAAAGTATTATCTATTGTGTCTTGTTCAAATGTTATGCATACAGGACCAAACCCCCTCATACGTATCACTTTCCATAAGTTATTCCCAAAGTCTCATCTCATCATTTCCCTTAAACCATATCCACCCCCCCCCTATTGCATAACTATTTTTTTCAACAATTTTTCGATCATCTACTTCTATTGGTCTACGAAACCAAACATTCTGAGTTCTAAATCCGTTGGGAATAAATTTTGCTATGGAGTCACTTGTTTGTTGACATCAAAAAGCGCAACATGGAATCCCTGCATGCAAATTGGTTGCAATGCCTTATTAATTATATATATTTAATAATAAGTAAATAGGTGGGACCCTGTTATATGAATAATGATTAAGGAGGCCTCGTATTTTTATGCACTCATGTCTATTTTTCAAAAATGACTCTACAGTTTGAAGAATTCGAAAACACTTTCCCAAAGAAATGGGAGAATGATAGGTTTATTTGCTATTTAATTTAAAGAGGAAAGGGAAAAGATGTTGTTTTAATGAGCATCTTGGGTTATTCTTGCTGCACATATATTTTCCCTGTTGATTCAAACTCCAAGCATGGGCCATATATAGTTATGGAATATTGCACTTATGATGTCTTATTATTATCATGCACCATTGTTAAAGTTTATAAGGTGACAATCATTCCCTAGCAAAGAATGTGGGACATAATATGTATTTTGTGCTAAATGTTAAGCATGCACAAAAAACTTATGGGTTTATATAAGGTGCAAAATTTGACTTTGTATTGAATTGTTATTTGGAAAACATAGTGGATTATGCGTTGGAGGTATCGGGTGCACTCGTACTTGGCTATGGTTGATGGAATTCATGAAAGAAATGATGTGCAATTATTGCATGTCGCTCTAACCCTACCTCGAGGTTGCCAACCTCACTTGCTTCACCATTGTGTTGGTTTCTTTGGCTGGTGCTGCCTTTGTTTTGCTTGGCCTTGGAAAGAATAGACGTGCTTATTCGTTTTTTGGCATTATGCATACAGGTATTATGGATCTCACCTCTCCATTCATGAAATATAGGTCCGCTCAGAATAAAATCATGAGTTTGGATCTTAGATTTACTTGTAGATTGTGTTTTCTTCCAAAGTGTAAATGGATGTATGTGGGTATCACGACTATGCAAATTGATTTTAAGTGGAAGTTCCTCCATGTTGACATTTAAATCTTTCAAGTTGATGATAGTGTTCGAAACTCCTTTTTGTTTGGATTATGTGATTTCTTTATGTTCAGAATGAATACTGCTTATGTGCTATAATTGTTGGCAAACTTTATGGAATTTTTTTTTTGGGTTTCACTCATCTCTCATCATTAAAATTTAAGGGTTTCATTTTCTATATGAAACAAAAGAAAAATTGTTTTGCTTGATGCTAGTATCCAGTATTTAGAAGACTCATAGCTCCTTCAGATTACCTTTCAACTATTTGTGAATATATGGGTGTATTTACTTTGCGGCCACCACAAACGTCTATGGAAAATCTGTGGAAAATATGTTGTGATAAGAGATGGATAAATGGGTTTTTACAAACCCCTTGTGAAGGTTTGGCCTTTTTGTTCATCTAGACCTCAACTCTTTCATTGATGTATGGCATTTAAGGGATTCAAATTATGGTTTTGATGTATGTTATAAGTGATTAACCCGACAGTGGGAAGATTGGGTACTTACATTAATTCGTGGCTCGATTGTTGATTATCCATGGAGGTTTTGTCAATTTTGAAAACTGTAGAATGTTAGAATAAGTAGGACCAATATCACATGAGTTTTCGAAACCCATTTTGTCAACAAGTATTAAGTTTGTGATGATGGAGCTATGAGATGTTCTCATCCTTCCTTGCACTCTTGATGTAGTCTGGTTTTAATTGTTGAAATCACTATGCTAACAGTCTATTATTAAAACTCTGCTGATAAAAAGAAAAGGAAGTGGAAATTAAAGTGGTACAGTTGACAATCCTGGAAAATTCTTGGAGTTTTTATATTGTGAATTACAAAAACTATTGTGTATTGGATTTAAATTATGAAACAGAGAAATTTTTTGGCATTCTTTTATTGATGGTGATGAATTTTTTTTGGATATTATTGAATATAATAGAACAATAATCACTTTTTTCCCTTCCATGCTCTCACTTTTCACACATTATAAACCCCTTGCCTTCCCAAACACATTTCAAACATTCCTTGTTCTATTATTATAAATTTTATCTTTTTGAAAGAGAAAAGTACAGTTGATGACTGATGTTTGAAAAATGGATGTGGATACAGTTTTTGTTACTTATGCATTTGCTTGAACAGTATTTGTGGGTCACTTCCCATCCATTCCATCATTTTTTGCACATTATAAACCCCTCATCTTCCCTATATCCCTATCACTCCCTGTTCAAATGGCAATTGATTGTTGGGTTTTAAGATGTTAATGGATGGATTGCATGTGCTTCTATGGTCAATAATAGAGCCAACCTTTTGATTTTATTTAGGAAGAGTATTGATGCATGGATTGTTAATATTTTTTCGTGAAATGTTGGAATATTACTTTAGGATGAGATTCTTTAGCAGAGAAAGTAATGGCATAGGTGTTAATAGAGGCATAGGGAATTGGCAGAGAGGTCCTAGAAGGCCACGATTTTCAATACACTTTGATATCGATCCACAGGAACTAAATCAACTCTTTCAAGTTGGATTCTTTAACCTGGTTGGAAATGGGATTTTCCAACCTTGACCTGAGAGGCCTCACTTCTAGCCACATCAAAAAATTTATGGTATTCTTGTTCCCCCTCATGTATCTATGTATCCAGAACCGCCTGTCAGTGATGGTTGGCAAGAGATTGTCCATCATCCTTCTGCTCATCATCACAGTTGGCCTACTATGTCTTTGTCCTTTCCCCCTCCACCGCAAAAAAATCCAAATCCCCAAGATGATCATTTTGTCTCACCCATGCAATCTTCTCATTCTAGTAAGAGGCTAAAAACTGATGTTCCCAAGCCTGAGCAAGATAAAGGAAAATAAGTGGCCACTTCCTCCAAGTCATCCAAAGAATCCTTCAAATATGTGTCTTCATGTCTTCATCTCAAAGATGATTGTTCTCACATTATCAATACAGTCCAGCCTCAAGGTTCCAACCAACCTAAGGCTGCAATAGAAAGATCAAAAATAGGACAACAATGAAAGGATGCCAAATGCCTCTCACAATAAATATGGTTTTTAATGATGAATAATGTTATTTTCTATTTTTAGGACAATCTTTTTACTTTGACAATGTTTTGGATGTAAATGTGTTGAACTTGCATAGAATATATCTAGATAAACAATGATACACACATTTTCAGAGAGAAAAGGAGAAAGAAGAAGAAAGAGAGAAAGAATGGAAGAATTCTCATTAACCATTGTGAATAATGAATAATTTACAGATGATATACTATGTATAACTCAATGAGTGCACACTGGAGGAGAACCAATGTGCCATAGTGGTGGTCTAGAGTGATCTAAAAACACACCAATAGTTACGGGAATGAAATGCCACCTAGTCTAGTCTCTCAGGCAGTTACGGGAGTGAACTGCCACCTAGTTGAGTTAACTAGTCAACTAGTCTTCAGTTAACTGACTGAACAGAGAGTAGCACTACTACATTGGGCGGAAATTACGACAAAAAATTATGACAGTTTAAAATTTCATCATATTTTTTTTTCTTTTTTTGGACTAAATTTACTTTTTTTTTTCAGGGTCCAACTGTTCGTCTCTCTAGCGACCAACATTCCACATTGGTCGTTTAGCGACTAACTTTCGTCGCTAGAGGGACCAACCACGATTTATTCGCTATAGCGATGAAATTTAGTCGTTATAACGACCCTAAACTCTCGACCTGTGGTATAATACCCCTGCGTTAAGCCTTAGAACCTAGGATTTTAGTCCTACTTCCCTCCTACCACCTCAGCTCCTCAACACTAGACTCTAGTCCTATTCTAGACTACCCTAAGCCTAAGCCTGTCCCTTAGCCCTTTAGGAAAGTCCCCATTCCCCCTAACCTAAGCCTCGACCCTGCCTCAAATCTTCTCTAAAAGCCTCGCTTAACCCTTAGTAACTACCCTAGGAATCTACTTGACCATTTCCTACCTAAGAACTGACTCCCTACCAATCCTACCCCTCATAGTTACCTATACAAAACATACCTGGCTGACTGATATAACCCCTTAGATAGACCTTAAACTACCCTGCGTTGGCATAGAATTTATCTCAACATACTTTGGAAAGACCCCCCTAAATTCTTGACCCCATATCTCCTCAACGCAACACCTTAAAGCATACTACCTAGCATCCTAAAAGGCACCTTGACATATCTAATTGTAGTCACTATGGAATTATTCTTAAACATACCTATACTAAAACACAAATTTAGAAATGATAGGTAGATACTGATATCATTGTTTCAGATTTAGAAGATCATGAAGACAACCCTCCACTTGGCAATTTGATGTACTGTATGTGGTAGACACATCATTTTTATGCTATGTTGATGCATAGACTTTAAATTAAATCAGAACTGGAACTAATATGCTTGCATGTGATTCATACTTTGAGATATGCAAATTCATTGGACTGACAACCATTGATTCAAAGCCATAGATTCTCTGAATTAAATGAATATATACTGTTTCTTAGTAAGGTTGGTATCAATTCGTTTCCTAACATACAATCTTGACATGTTTTGCATTTGATTAGTTGGCATTACAATTTCTTGAACCTATATCACTGGTGAGGAATTATTTGATGAATAAGCTCACACTGACTGGTTCATGAAGTGATATGTGATTGAGTTACTTCACAATTATCGTTTTGATCATATCAAAAGGGAATCACTTAAAGTGCATGTACTATTATTGGATATTGATCATAGCCACTCAGGATAGATTGATCTCTTAAGTATTTCATGCATTAGACATTTCAGAGAATATCTTGTTCCCATTTGCCTTTCACCCAACTTGTCACTAAACCACATATTGAAAACCTTTTGGATGTGTTTACATGAAAGAGTCATCATTTGACTGAAGCATCGTGGTCATCTCAATATTTAGATAGACCTCAAGATATCCTATCCTAAGGTCAATCTTATTAGGACTGTGACATTTTCTAGACTCCATAGCCCCTTCCTAAGGCACTGGTTTTCTACTGGTATTTACTTGCATTTGTCATATCTGATCCATAAGATAACTGTTTGATTGTCTCTGGGACATTGTGTGAATAACTCTTTTTGCCTTGCCTCTGGGAAATATACATCATAGATCATTTACATCTAAGTCATTGATCAACACTGTGAACAACCGAAGTCATAGGGAATCCTCCCTTGGCCTTGAGCACAAACTCACTTGGCCTAAACAGAGAAAACATGACCCGTAGTGACACCAATTTACAAATATTCTCTTTAGGATTGATATAAAACACTTCATAAAACTACTAACACAGTCCTATATTCGACACCTTATCATTGCACATTTTGACCTTAGAGATAAAAAGAACATTTGGAAATTAAATTGTGATCTCATGGTTGGCATCTATTTTTGATTGGTTATGAAAAATTGACCTTTCATCATTCCACATTTGACTTTGGGAATAACATAACACCATAGGATCAAATTCTTGGAAAGAGTTGCAGTGTTGTGATTTCTATGTTGTTACATATTGGGCATGATATTTTGATCTCTTTGACACACTGACAATGTCAAAACACAACACTATACCTCTCTCCAAAAGATTGATGTTATGGTGTTATGTTGTTTCCAAAATCAAATATGGAGTAATGAAATGCCAAAATATAGGACTCAGTTAATCAACGTTTTGAAGTATATAATGACAATATCAGTCCCAAATTCTAATCCTAAATTAATTGTTTATGATGAGGAGTGGATGACCTAAGTCTAGGGGTAGTCCTACACTAGTTTAAGGGATAGTTAGGCCAAATATATGATGACAAGGGGCTGCTACACTATTGTTGGGACAGTCAAAGTATGGAAGGCCATGAGGTCTTGGAGCATGCCTAAAGGGTGGCCTAAGGGTCAACGTCTGGTAGTATAGTAGCTAATTTTTAGGGGGATGCTCTTTAGGGTAGCTTAGATATGTAATGGGGATAGTTTACTTATGTTCTAAACAATCTTAAAAGAGCAGGCCAAGAGGTGTTAGAGTGGTAGGATAGGGGGCTATAAGTGTTAGCATTGGATAGGAGAACTTGATTCTGACCAAGTATCACTAACTTCCTTCTTTTATTCTTATTGGACATGATTCATCAACTAAATTCTCTAGTCATTAAATGATGGGACAACAACTATGTATTGTCCTTTATGTTACAATCTATTATTGGGAAACCATGAAGAGACAAATGAGTTGAAGAAACCCCCCTTAATAGGAATGAGTGTATGAAGATATAGATTTATTGTATTCTCTTCCCATGTTCCCCTTTTTTCTTTGGAAGAACCAAAACCCTCGCTTAGTTTCTTCCTATTCCAACCTATATAGTGTCATCTTCCAATGTCAAACTTCTCTAGCTTGGGTATGAACCACTCACAAAGAAACATTATCCAATGATCAAACATGTTCCCAACTTGAATGAACCAACCAAATTGTGGAACCCATGAAACTTGTCGAAGCTATGACTAAACTTGAATGAACCAACTGATGTTGCTAACGACTAAATTTGGGAAGCTTCAAATTGATATCCGATGCAACCTTTGCAAGGTAACCATCCATCAAATTCACAACCATTGTAATTTGTGTGAGTGATAGAGAGGAATGGAGACCAAAGTACAAAGATCATATCTCAAACCCTAAAGGAAACACAAGGATAAACCCTAAATCTAGCCCTCCTCGAACTTGTGCACTCCTCTCTCTCTCTCGCAAGGTTCAAACCCTAAAGGACCTCCTTCTAACTTTTGCGCACTTCTCTTCAAAACCCTAGAGACAAGGAGGCAAGACTCTCTTCACCATTGCACTAAAATATTCCTTTCTAGCACAATTGGCATAGTTGAGAGAGTGAGCCCTAGAACATGAGCACCCTACCAATATTGGAGCCAATGCCAACCAACCTTTTGTGAATTTTATAAAAGGGTTAAATCTCCATGTTTTGACCAAGTTAATCAATGATATTATCTTCCATGATACCAATAGGCCCGTTATTCCAAATAAAAATCCCTTTGACATCCCAATGCTTGAGGGTAAACCTAGAGAGTATCCCATATAAGACGTGCCTTGTGAAAATGTGCCTTATATCAATGATGTGCCTTATAAAATGTGCCTTGTGAAAATCCAATATCAATGATCCATTTCTTATAGAGTAGTTCCTGGAATCCCTTATTCCCATCATCACCAAGGATGTATTCATGACTATGCCTATAAGTGAGGATGAAGCCATCCAAAAGGAACAATTGTACAATATTATTTATTCCCAATTGGGGTATCTCTATATTATCCTTCCTAATGCCCGTCACTCTCACTCAGGTGACAAGGATGTATCCATGACTATATCTCGGGGGCTATGAGTTAGGGATTATATATATATATA
>JASDQU010737906.1:97975-139980 GCA_032191745.1 Picea mariana
AAAGATAATTGCAACCTAACCAAAATCCAATAAATTAGATGGGGCCACAATCATATTTAAAAGTTATTGTTATCAAATATTTCATACTACGAGGATGTGTCATAAAGACACATATTATTTGTCTTTCTCAAAGTATTTCCTAAGTGAATTTAATTCATTTAAATAACCATGAATAAATGTGAATATTTTTAAATCACAATCTTATCCATCGAAACAACCATTATCCAAAGTCAATATTTTTTAAGGCAGATACACCATTTTCAACAAGAACAATAAGTAAGGTAAAATTACCAACTGTTCCTAAAGGAAATAGATTTCAAAGAGTATTGTAGTGTCATTTTATTTTGTACTATGATTTTATTTCAGGATTTATCACGTTGCTATAGATATTGATATGCGTCATCCATATCGATGTATTATATAGAAAAACAAAGGAAAATATTTTAGTAGCTACTTGGAGCACTCTCTGGTGTAGTGCTTGGGCAAACAAAAAGAAAATTCGTATCCAAGGCATCTCCCATATGAATTTTTAGATCTCGCTCGAATGGTCGGTGCAGGGAATGCTCTTCTATATCTTTATGCAAATCCATAGGCTCTAGTAATAAATGGCCTTTTCCTCCACCTTCAATATGATTATCAATCTTTTAACTAAATTGAAAAAAAGAATCCTTAAATTAAGAAAAAATAATTTAAATAAAATAATTTACAAATATTTTTTATAACTTCATGGTTTGAACCGAAATCGAAACCTATGCTTATGGGAAACAATTACAACATTTCTCTATGTCTTAATGCCTTAGATCTTGCATTAAAACCCTCAGTCTGACCACTGACATGTGTGAACTCATCCTTCTTTCCATCTGAAAGATGGATGGACGAAAGAATATTTTTCATCATTTAGGGCTTTATCTGTGACATATCTGACATTATGGTTGATTTCATGACCATTATGTTTGTTGCATAAGCATTCTAAATGCATAGAGCTATTGATGAGCTTGTGGAAGGCATGTTTAGAGTAGAATTAAAGGTTGCAAATTATTTCAAATGCTATCCAAAACGCCATCCGACTAGCCCATCGAACTCCACTAATTCTTATATCTGGCAAGCACACTGGTTAATGAGTAATTCTGATATAAACACTAATTCATATTAATCATATGTCTTAATGATGAATGGACAAAGAATGACATGCACAAGGGTTATGACATTAAATTATGATCTTAATTTGGTGACACGATGAAGAATATTGCTCTCTTATTAAATCTGGCACACACATTGCATATTTTTTTATTAAAATACCGATTAATCTGGAAGTTTTCAATAGGTGTACGCCTATCGATGCATCCATATTGTAAGTTTTAAATATGTGTGCGCCTAAAGGTCAAGTTGTGTACAAAGGGGGATGAATATGTTCAATGGTCATTTTTGGACCTTTTTCCATATTTTTCATAGGCCTTTTTCCAATGCCACTCCGCTTTTGGAAAGTGCACCTGCTTCACTATTTTTGTCCTTGTAAACATGTAAAATGGAAAATGAGGTGAGAGTGGAGAAAATTCTTTTGATTTTTTTTAGAAAGGGAAGGAGAGAGAAGTTGTGGAGAATGTGTGTGCATTTGATGATGTTTACAACTAGAAGAGAATCCCCAAAAAATTGTAGCTGAGAAATCTATTTTTCTTGAGCTAGGTTGACAAGAAGGAGAGTTGTGAATTCGCTTTTGTCATTTTTTGTTTCACCGAGACCAACTGAGAAGGATATGGAGGAGGTTTCAGAGAGAAGTAAGATGCCTCTCGCTCCCCCTTTTGAAGGGGATCCTTAAGCTACTCCATCAAAGAATTCCCATGGAATGTTTTTGTTGATTTCAAGTTCTCATGAAGGGGAATGAGAATATGGGGAAACTGGTTTGGAGGGAAGGGACTCGAAAGTAGAAAGAATAATTAGTGCACATCTGAGGGGAGGAATTTCTTTCTCTTCAATGATAGATCTATTTCTGAAAATCCAAATGCCTTAATAGGCCATAGGGGGAAGGCCTTTGAACTTAATTAGATTATGGTTCTCGCACTAAGATTTTAGGGCTTCCTAAATTGTGTCTCCTTTTCATTCAGAGTTGTAATTTAGAGACATTTTTATGATATTCCAAACTTCAAGAGTGTATGAACATGATACAAAAATATGGATGCTTGATTCTTCTTGTTGTTTGGATAGAGGACACATGTTGGGCCTTGTGAAGCTTGCTTTCTATAAATTTTCCCAAGTAGGCAACTTCCCTTTTAAAATAAGTTAGGTGAAGAGTTTAGTCTTTGTAGGGCTGTTGATTTTCCATATTAATTTTTCCCACAAGGGAGGGGGTGGATTCTCCTTTTCAATAATGAGGGATTCATGAAATGACTTTGGGGAGTATGTTCCTTTAGAGATGAAAGACCAGATCAACTTGTCCTCTTGCTTCGTAATATGATCTAGGGATTCATTTAAAGCCATGATATATCTATCCCATCCCAGGGCATGATGTTCAGGTAGCCCTCCTCCAGGAATTCCATATTTTTTTCCATGTTCTCCCCTATGACTACTTTTATTTAGGAAGAAAACATGTTTTGATGGATGTTCTGAAGATATAGTTCTAGAAGGAGACATTTCTTTGAACAATTGATCCAATGGTCCTTTCTAATCATGAATTTTTCTCCATTTCCCACTTTCTATATGAGTGAATCCTTTATCAAAGGGAAGGATTGCACAATGGCCTTCCAAAGGGTAGATCCATTGATTGAATATTTTTGGGCTCTTTGAATCCATGTCATGAAATTATTTTCCTTTGAATATTTGGAACCACAATCCATTATTTTTAATTAGATTCCATCCATTCTTTGTTTCCAATTCTTTTGAAAATAAATATATATTTTTGAGACCCCATCCCCCTAAATCTTTTGGAAGAGCTAGAATTTCCCAAGATGATAGTGTTAGAGAAATTTCTACTTTCGACACACTAGTTCAGTGGGAGTAACATTAGTTTAGTGGGAGTTAATTGAATAGTTTTATTTTAGACTTTCTATTCATAGACCATCACTATTATAAATGCATTCCTAATTATAGGATGTCATTGCCTATATGAGTGAAGATCACTCACTCATTGATTAGATCATAATATACATTGATTCTCATTCTTCATTATGTATCTCTCTTCCTTTTTTTGATAAGCTTTGTTTGTGTATGCTTTAGCTAGGTCTCCTGTGCAGGTTTCCATGAAACAATGACATGGTATTAGAGCTACATTGCTTGGATAAAGCCAGACAAGCCAAAGAATAAGGAAAATCGGAGTTTTGACGAGCTAAATCCATGGTCGTACCTTTTAGCAGTGATTTCTCGAAAAATATTAATTTTTTGAGGAAACAACTCACATGGGAAGTAAATTGACCCATTCTACAAGTGCATTTTCAACCGTTTAGTGACATTCCTCACCGTTTTCTCAGAAAGTAAGCTGGAAGATAGCCTCCTAAAACTGATATGAATCTGTGGTCGTACCTTTCTATAGTGATTTCTCCAAAAATATTAAGTTTTTGAGGAAACGGCTTGCATGGAAAGTAAATCAACCCATTCTACAAGTGGGTTTTCAACCATTTGATGAGATTCTTGACCGTTTTCTCAGAAATCAAGCCAGAAGATAGCCTTCTGAAACTGATACGAATCCATGGTCGTACCTTTCTACAGTGATTGCTCCCAAAATATTATGTTTTTGAGGAAAAGACTTGCTAGAGAAGTAAATCAACCCATTTTGCAAGTGGTTTTTCAATATTTTGGCTAGATTCCTCACTGTTTTTCTCAAGAAGTAAGTTGTAATATTGCCCCCTAAAAGTGATACAAATTTTCACATAAAGTGCCCTTTCTGTCATGATTTCTTAATTTTTCACTTGCAGATTGAGAGTAAATTTTTAGGGGTTCTTAGAAACAATGGGAGAGATGGATAGGAAAACTATTATACATTCAAACTTGGTGGTAATAATCACACCATACAATTATTTTGATTGGAAGCCCAAGGAAGAATTTCAACTCATAAGGAAAGAACTATATAATTTGACGATGGTGACAAAAACAAAACCTACATCAGTGATTTAATCTCCATCGATCTATGGTTTCATGTTTCCACATGCAAGAATCCAAATGAGATTTGGACCACCTTGGAAAGAATCTTTGGAAAGCAGGATGAGATGCGAGGTCATATGCTTGAGGTAGAGTTGAATACCTTAGACCCAAAAAGTTTTGATAATTTAAAGGATTTATTTACTAAATTTGAATCTTTGATATTGAGCTTGGGTGAATGTGGTATTTATAGGTCTACACAAGAGAAACAACTTATTCTAACAATATTGACCAAGCTAGGACCAAAATATGTTGTATATGTCTCCAATTTCCATTCTGGCAGATGTCCTTTTGGAAAAAATTGGAAAATCCTTATGTTGTCTCAGTTCATTGAGTCTCTTACACAAGAGAAGACAAAACTCATAGAGATGGGCCTCATGAAATATCCCAAAGAACATTCACTCACCATGCATGATGGAAAAGGGTCATCCAAACAGAATGGGAAGGAGGGATATTCCAAACCCTTTAATGATTCTTCAGGTTCCAAAGACTCTTTAGATTCCAAGAAGAAGAAGAAGCGAAAGTAGTGCACTTACTGCAATAAACCGAATCATGAAGAATCTACATGCATGAAGAAACAGATCGATCTTATGGCACATACACTTCAGCAGAACAACCTTGGAAACTTTATTCCAGAGGGAGTCAAGAAGCAAAAGGAAGAAGATCATGCTCCTAAGAAAGGTAATAATCATGCTCTGGTTGCAATTAATTCCTCATCTGATTCATGGATTATAGATTCTAGTGCATCCCATCATATGGTAGCGAAAGAGGAAGTTTTCTCTTCCTTGATTCCATGCTCAAGACCCCTTATTCTCATGGGGGATGACACTCCAGTAGCAATACTAGGAGAAGGGAGAGTGGAACTCCACAATGGAAGTTTTGAGAATGTTCTATATGTTCCAAATCTTTCTATGAATATGATCTTAGTTTATCAGATCACTTAGAAAGGTAAAAAGGTAAAGGTAATCATCATGCTTTGGTTGCAATCAATTCCTCATCTAATTCATGGATTATAGATTCTGGTGCATCCCATAATATGGTAGCGAAAGAGGAAGTTTTATCTTCCTTGATTCCATGCTCAAGACCCCCTATTCTCACAGGGTATGATACTCCAGTAGTAGTAGCAGGAGAAGGGAGACTGAAACTCCACAATCGAATTTTTGAGAATGTTCTATATGTTCCAAATCTTTCTATGAATATGCTCTTAGTTTATCAGATCACTCAGAAAGGTAAAAAGGTTGAATTACATTAGATTCAGTTTCATTAATTGACATGCATGACAATTCCATCATTGCAATTGGTGAGGTGGATCACAAGTCAAGGTTGTATAAATTCACTAAGTTTTCTGACGATGACTCATATTTTCCACTTACACATAAGGAGAGTACTTTGCATGCACCTATAGTGAAACATGCATATACTCTTGTGCTTCCATCAGTTTCAGACATCAGATATGATTCCATACACTTAGATTATGTACATGGAAATAAGCAGGTAGTATAGCCAAATAAGAAGCCAACACTGAAGCTTCAATAGATGCCCAAGAAGGCACATTACACACTTCAGATAGTAGGAAACCTTGCAAGGAATCCATTGGATTCAAGGAGGAATCGATCTTAGCATGAGGAGCCTTCTCATGTATTTTCATCTTCAGAACTTGCGATGCCCATGCATTGCTATATGGTTCAATATACTGATCCACATAACTACAATAGGATTGTGGGAAATCCACTATGGAAAGTAGCCATGCAGAAGGAGTATGAATCACTCCTACAGAACCAGACTTTGATTCCAGTTCCACTTCCACCAGAAAGGAATATTTTCAGGTGCAGATGGGTCCACATGATCAAGAGGTACAAGGCCCTATAGGTTGCCAAAGGACTTCATTAGATCCATTAATATTTCTACATCTTCACGAATACTTTCAGTGAGAAGAAGTTTCAAACTTTGTGGGATCGTCTTGCAGTGAAGAACATAGTTGCCTAGCAACTTCCATTTTCTTCTTTTGATCCATCGTCTTTTGAGGGGGGATTTTGTTCCCACATGGTTTTCCCTCTTTCCTCGTTTTTATTCAGTGTTCATTAGTTTCATTGTACATAAGTACATAAAATGGCCTAGTAGTCGAGACTTATTTTTTACTCCATAGTTATGTTTAGGGGGGTGTTGGAGAAATTTCTATTTTCAACACACTAGTTCAGTGGGAGTAACACTAGTTCAGTGGGAGTTAACTGACTATTTCTATTTTATACTTTCTAATCTTATACCATCAGTATTATGCATACATTCCTACTTATAGGATGTCATTGCCTATATGAGTGAATATCACTCACTCATTGATTAGATCACAATATACATTGATTCTCATTCTTCATTGTGTATCTCTGTTATTTTTGTTGATAAGCATTGCTTGTGTATGTTTTAGTTAGGTCTCCTCTGTAGGTTTCCATGAAACACTGACAGATACTACTAGGTTGTTAGGTCCTCCTTCCTAGATCATAAATATTTGAAAGCCAAATTTTTGAGTTTGTTAAGGATTCCTTTCAAGACCTAGGCTAAAGAGGTTTGATATACTGGAATTGATTCAATGATTGACTTGATTAGGACCAGTCTTCTATCTACGGAAAACCATGTATTGTACCAGGTTTTGATCTTCTTTTCCTCTTTGGCGGTTAACCAGATCCAATATTTTGAAATATAGTTGTTTGGATTAAGGAGAAAAACCAAATTTTTTATTCCGTCCATCATTAGATGGCTTATATACCTTAGTGTATGTTCAATGTAGGTTTTTTCCTGATTGTTTCCCCCCCCCAGAGATAAGCATAGATTTTTGAGTATTGGTTTTCATCCCCATAGATTTACAAAATAGATCTAGCATAGAGCTGCAATGGTATAGTGAGATATGAAAACCATCACAAAAGATAAGGATAGCATCTATGAAGATATGGGAAAGAGATACTTGATCATTAATTTCAGTTCCTTTATATGATCCTTGAGCATTAACTTTTTAAATAAGTCTACTGAGGCATTTTGTAACTTAGAGGAAGAGGAGGGGTGAGAGGGGGAACCCTTGTATGAGACCTCTTTCTACTTTGAATAAGGGGGAGGATGATCCTTTGATATGAAAAGAAAAAGAAGAGGAACTGAGACAATTCATCCAAGAGACAAAGTTGTGGGTAAATCCCAAATGTATGAGGGGGATCTTGATGTACAACCAACTGACCCTATCAAAGGATTTTGATAGGTCCACTTTGCATTCCACTACATTTATATTTATGGTTTGAATGGAATGGAAACCCTCTTGTTCTGTTACTATTGATTGATGGATTTTCCTACCCTTTAGAAATCCAAATCGTTATTCTTATATGTTCCCTTCAAGTGTTTCCTTTAGCCTGGTTTCAATGATATTGGTGATAATATTGTAGATCGTATTGAAGAGAGATATGGGGCGGAAGAGGTCAATGGAGAGGGGATTGTTGACTTTAGGGACATGGGATAGGAAAGTGGAGATGAAATGGGTGAATATCTGTCAAGAATTTTTGGAGTATTCAACAACTCGAAGGAGGTCCTCTCCCAAAATATCAAAGCATCCTTTGTAGAAGTCCATAGGAAACCCATCTAGTCCTAGAATATTATCTTTCTGAAAACAATGGATGACCCAAAAGAGATCATTCTGTATTATTTCCTCTATTGAATTTTCATTATCCTCTTCATTTGTGAATCTAGGGAAGAGTTGTATTGACTGGAGGGTAACATCTATTGTTTCGCATCAATCCTCTTTGAAGTGTGATTTGAAATAGGTTACTCCTTTAGAATAACTTTCATCAAAAGTGAAAGCTATAGAACCATATTCCCTTCTTATGTTCCATATAGTATTTATATTCTTCCTCCCATTTGTACAGTGATAAAAAAAATCTTGTTTTCATCTCCATCCCGTAGCTAGAGAGTTCTACTTTTTAATCTATGGGCCTTTTCTTTGTTTAGGATGATTTTTTTTTTCCCTTTTCAAGGGATTTTATAGTTTCCTTTTATTCTTTAGCAAAGAGGGAGGCCACTTTTGAGTTTCTCCAATTTTTTAGTTGGGTTTCAATTTTGATCAGGGCTTTGTCCTCTTGTTCCTTTTTTTCTTTGACCCATTTTATAGATTCATTTTTATTTTATTTTATTGAGATATGAATGGAATTGTGTAGGTGGTGACTTCGGGAGGGAAGGATTTAAGGGAGTGTAGTATTCCTGAACCATCAATAGGTATGATGGGTCTTCGATCCAAGTGGAGTTGAAATTAAAGGGGTTGGGACTCATTTTTGGATCGTAAGTGAGGTCCAGAAGAATGGGATTGTGGTATGATATACCTCATGTCTTGATCCATTGACAAAATCAAAGATTTTTGGAGAGGAGATATTCTAAGATTAAGAATGTGTCCATTCTTTTTGGTATTCTATCTTCCCCTCTTCTCATTTCCTCTAAGTTGGGGCATATTTATGAGGTAGTATATTCATCATCTTGGTTCCTTCAAATGATTGTGAAAAAAAGGAGTCCAGGGGGTCTGGGAGAGCTCATGTTCCCCAAATTTCATGTGAGTTGAGTGTAAAATTTTGATCTCCTCCTATAATCATTTTCTCTGAGTGAATGAGGGAGGAGATGGGAAATTTAGTCTAGAAAGGTTACCTATCAACATAAGGGCCATAAATGTTGATACGAAGGAAGGGGGAGGGGAGATCAATCGACCTGGCATAGATGGAAAGAACATAGGGGAGTCCTCAAGATATTTTCACCTATATATCCTTAGAGAACTAGCCTATAATAATACCCTCTGATTTTCCTGTGGCATCAACTACCATAAATTCCCATCCAGGGAGGGAAGAAGAGAGAATCCTAGTCACATTTTTTCCTTGTAGCATAATTTCTTGAAGAAAGAGAATGTCGATCTTGTGGAGGGAAGAAAGCCTAGAGATTGCCAATTTTTTTGAGGGATTGGCAAACCCTCTGCAATTGAGGGAGAGAATTTTCATTTGTGGATAGAATCATGGGTTGATGCTCTAGGGGCCCCAAGATTTGACTTCATCATGAGCTTGTTTCTGTGCATGAGAGAGGAAGGATTTTCTCCCCTTGTGAGCAGTATTTGGTTCCCAATATTCTAAAATTCCTAAACCACCTTGAATTCCTTCCTGAAAGTCATTAGAGAGGTAGGATGAGGAACAAAGGAATTATTTTCTCAATTGTTCTTTGGTTGGGGGAAAAGGAAGAAGAGAGAGTAGGGAGGGGAAGGGGTGGAAGGGGAATGGAGGCAGTCGATAATGAGAGGGGGGGGAGGGGAATGAGGGGATAAATGGTAGGGTGGGAGATTCCTGAGAGACCAATGAGAAAGGATATGTTAGGTAGTGGGGGAGGGGAGGAAGAGTAGAGAAGATTTTGAACAAGAGAAATGGGAACAATAGAAGATAACATACAAGTGGATGTCGAGACTAGAGTCGGATGTGGAGTGGCTTGAGTCTCTATTGTATGAGTTTCTTCTTCACATTCTAAAATGTGTTCTTGATGATCATTCCTTGTAAGAGAGACGTCCATAGTATTGTGTTTAGATGCAATAGGAGACCTAGACACAGACAACAATTTTTTATGTGCGAGTTTGGAGTTTTTGACCCATTTTTGTCTAGACTCCATTTTGGAATAATTAGTGGCCATGTGACCATAGACATGGAATCTCCCATGTATAAAGGGAATTATTTCATAATCCAAATCCTAGGAGTATGATTTTCCTTGATGTTGCAGAATGATATTGTCAGATAACCCTTCCGAGAGCTTGATTCCAACCAAAATGTGCACCATAGCCATATAGCCAGTTTATGCAAAAGAGAAATTTTCTTCGAGATAGAATACCAATGCATTTCCAAGGAATTTGAATATGTATTATGTTTAGAAGACGAATTGGAGGCTTAGTAAGCATATCGAGATGGGGGTGATGTCCTATCTTTTAGAGTTGGCATTTGAAGGAGGTTTCCCATTTCTCTAGGAATAGGGCTTGAGTTCCATATGACCAGCTTCTAGATAGGATTATGGATGCATCTTTTTTTGTGCAAAATATCCATGCTAACTATCATTTTTCTAAGACAAGGCTTGCTGGTTCATAGTCGAGCCAGGTGGTGAATGTCAGGGAGGTCCATTTTTTGATGTTATCCATGGATGGGTGCTTGCTCATGAATATTCCTACTAGGGTTGTTTTTTCCATATTGGCAAAGTATTTAATCTAGACATCTTCTCCCAATGACAATGATATAGTGTGGTTGTTGGGCGCAGGACAATTTTATGGTAAAAGCATGACGTGGGAGGTGGATGTGCATACAAAAGAAGCAACACATGTAAGGTGGATTCGCATGCAGAAGAAGTAGCATAGGTAAGGAAAAAACACATGCAGGAAAAGTAGCATGTGCAAAAACAATGTGCATGCATAAGAGGAAGGAATGTGAGGCACACATGCAATAACACCTAGCCATGATAGGGTTAGGATTTTGGTAAGAGAATGTAATGGTTGGTAAGATGAAAATATGTATAAGTAGGTACCTAGGAGGTCTAGGTAGGGGGGGATTTTTGGAGGTTCATTGTTGTTCTTGTTGGGTTGTTTAGTGTTACTGTGAGGTAAGAAACGATAGAATGACTATAAATATGATTTATCTTGTAAGTTGTTGAGCTGAGGAGACGAAATAAGGAAGATCTTGAGGGTTAGATCATAGGATGAGGAGACTGGTGTGATCTAGTCTGCCTCATTGTAGATCTCAACAAGTTTGGATGGAGCGTTGTAATGCGCGAGGCACTGTAGTTTTGGAAGCATAATAATAAAAGACGAGAGAAGCCAAATCTTTGTGGATGTATCCCAAGATGGGTGAACCATGGTATACCATGTGTTATGTGATTGAATGTTATGTATCTCTTTTGTTGTTAATGATTAGATGCTAAAAAAATGTTTGAATGACTACATAGATCTGCTACTTTACATGCATAAGCAAGAATGACAGGGTATTCCATATAAGTTGAATGTTAAAGCAATAAATGAAGACTACAAAGTTTAATCGTAGATCCCCACTCATTTCCTAGACTACAATCACTTGAGTGTTTCAACCACCTATAAGAACTATATCAGGTGAGAATACACAGTGCATCCTGTGCACTATGTTTCCTTCTGGTTTACTAGGAGGGCCCGAAAGTTTTAGGGGGGTTTTGTTGGAAACCAAGTGGACCTGAACCTAGGTCATACCAAGAAGGGTAGCAGGAGTAAACTACAACTTACAAATGGTTATGTATTCTATTGGAACATAATGGGATTGAGTGAATGATATCTATGGAAGAAGAATGAAAAGAATGCCAGAACTAGTGAAAAAACGTTAAAAGAGTGAGAATATAAAAGGGGATGTTGAGATCATGGAACCCAACAAAGGAAGAGATCGAGAGCTAGTTGAAAACAAAGGCTATGGAATTTGCGTAGAAATATAACATAAACCTGAAGTTAACACCACGAAAATATTTGGACAAGTACATATTCAATGACTTCCATGAAGTAATTTTTTGTGATTTCCCGCATGTGTTGCAGAAGTGGATATTGAGGTTGAAAGACAATCACCCTACAAATTGGATCGGACAGCTAGAATGGAATCTTGTGGAGATCGCACAGTTACAACAAGTTGATAATAAATTTATGCGCGCAATATATTTCTGGTTAGACAACATTGTTGTGGGATTTATCACATAATTTGCAGTAGATACTGCGAAGTCTTACAACGCAACAAAGAAAGAGTTCCTGAAGGGACCTTGATACAGGTATATCAAATCATTGTATACTTCCATTAAGATGTTACTGTATAACAAAGGGGTAATGGAAATGTCCTCAAATAGCTAAACGTCCCTGCATGCATGGGGGAAGGGGGGAAGCACTGACAAGAGATGGAGAAATGGAAGAGGAAATGGATAAAGAAAAGAAGGAGGAGGCCTTGTATCCAATCATGATGGAGGAACATTAGATCAAGAAGATCATGGCAACATCTGGAAGAATATGCAATAAAGTACCCTACCAATATAAGATGAACTACAAGAAGTGAGACATATCCATGAGGGAAGGCTTGGAAAGTGATGACGAAGAGGTAGAGGATCCATGGGTTGTGGAGAAAATTGAGGAAATCCTACGCACAACATACGAAAGGAAGACAAGAGGTCCAAGAACAAAAATCAGAGGTAGAAATCCTTTCCATATCAGTGTCAGTGTGGAACCCATAACCCATTTGTGACTAATACACCAGAAATAACACCACCATTTAGACAATCGAGTTTCAGTGGAAGAAACACATCAAGGAGTACATTTACACAGGGAGAAACAACTGGGGGAGCCAATTCAGAAATAATTAGTCAAGGATCTACACTGTGTAGATGTAGTAGTTCAACATTCAGGATGGCAGGACATGATCCCACCATCAGGTTACTAGAATTCAAGGGAGAGGCATCGGAGGACCCTGAGAAGCACTTGTTCATCTGTGAAAAGATCTAGGAAGAAAAGAAGATTACATATGAGGATACCAAACTTGCACAGTTAGACATCACGCTAAGAGACTGTGCATTGGATTGGTACACGAGCTTAGCTGCAAACAGTCCACCAGGAACAACCAGAATGATTGTGGATATCAAGAAGTTGTTGATAAATGAATTCCAGAAGCCTAGATCAGAGGATCAATACATGAACGAGATGATATAAATCAGACATAAACCAAGAGAATCTGTTTGGGAGATAGACCAAATATTCAAATGATTGAATGTAAAGATGAAGTATGTCATGAAATATATGCAACATAGGCATATGTTTTTGAATTCACTACTACCACACATGAAATACCCTTTGAGAAATCAGAAGTTTCAGACCCAGGAAGAGGCTCTGCAGGCAACCCTTCAACTAGAAGAGAACCAATATCAGAAGACTGATCCAACAATAGAGGAGCTCAAGGAAGACCTGAAGAATATAACATTTCAATTAAACTAGAGCAGGAGTAAGGACAAAAGAGAAGTTGTTTGGTGTACCACATGTAGGACATAAGAACACCACAAGAATGAAATCCCAACATTCGCGTAGTACATGGAAATGAGACTACCAGATGCCTTACCGACATGAGGACTATGGTGTGAGATATGTAAGACATAGGGGCATGATCCATATCATTTTCCAATGATGCAAAAATACCAGACAGTGCCTGAAAGTTCATATTGCAACTTTCGCAAGTCAGTAGGCCATGATGACAAAGATTGTAGGACAATGGAGCTGATGAGGGAAATAAAATTAGACACCTATAGGGTGTAGGAAGAGATGATGACAGGGAAAGTTGCACCACAATTTAACCAAGTACCAGCCCCATATAACACTGCACCACAACAATATAACACTGTGCAATTGCATGACAATATCACACATCCATAATATAATTGCGTAGTATAACTAGGTGCCATAGTAAAACACACCTCGAGGGGATCGAGCTAGATACATAGGTAGAGGATGAGGTAGAGAACTGATGGTATGCCATAACTATCAACAACTAGGACATTATTCAAGATAATTTCGACTCCCACCTACGACATGTATATGTTGTCGCACATCAGACCATGACACAGAAGATTGTCTGACACTATTGGGGAAGATCCAGGAAAAGAGAAATCGAAACAATCAGAATGTTAAATGGATTTATGCAAAAGAGAGGGATGATGGAAGAAATATCAACATAGTTACTTGTGGAGGAGCTAAGACAAGAGATGATGTAGTAAGACAAGATCCAACAAAACACCAATGGGTGAAGAAAAATGTTGAACCAAAAGGAGATATTAAAGTAATCCAGACAAGAATTCTTGAAGCCATAATTTTCATCCACATCAACTACGCATCATAATCAGGATGTACCAATGTACGATATTCCTAATCACTGGATCACACTAATGAAGCACAACCCATAGGACAAGTAAGTACCATAAAGGATTTTCTGCAATCCTATGTTAAACTAATAAATGATCCATCATATGTTAAAGTGTTACAAAATATGTTAGAAAGATGTAGCACATAGGTAGATGGAAAGATAGAATAGTAAACAGTTAATCATTTTCATACAAGGAGGAGTACAAGCAGAGAATTCAGGCTGAATGCCAACATTGGATATTTCAACGTGGGGGATATCATACTAGATTTAAGCTCTAAAGTGAATGTAATACCCAAGAAGACATGGAAATTTATGGGGGATCCCACATTAGGATATTCACATGTTTAGCTAAAACTAGAAAATCAACACAGGGTTCTGCCAATTATAAGGCTAAAGGGTGTGACAGTAGATCCGGATGGAGTGCACACTAAATTCGATTTCGAAGTGATATAAATAGTGGATGGCACAACACCTTATCTAAAATTGCTTGGCTTGGATTGGGAATTTTTCAATCATGCCATAATTAATATGAAGACGAGGAAGATGGTATTCAAGTCTAGAGAGTACAGAGTCATTGCGCCAATAGATCCATCAGAAGGAGAAAGGTTTGTAGAACCCACTTGTTTAGACTTGGAGAAAATTAACTAGTTATACAGAACCAGTGAGCGAGAAGAAGATTATGTGAATCCAACTATAGATGGGTTAGTCATTTGGAGAATTATCACATCATGCGCGTCAGACTCAAATACATCATGTGCGTCAGACTCAAATACAGGGTTGGAGAATTGGCAGCAGGGATTACATGAAGTCTCCACAAGAAGGTGCACAAGAGTAGACCGCGTAGTAAGATGGGTAGGTATAGAGATAAGACAACCTCCTAGATTTCATGGGGTGAATGACTTAGAATAATTCCTAACAAGATATGAAGATGAAGTGTTAGAAAATCATATGCTCTTATCTCTGGATATATCACTCAAGGCAACACTTGCAATATGGTGGGGTGCACACAAAGAGACATTCAAGGACTGGTACCAATGTAAGTGATTATTGCACTTCATATTTGGTGAAAAATAGGGAAGAAACCAAATGCAGAGATATAATGGATAGGGGACACCAATAGAACACTTGGAGAAGTGTAGAAAAATATGGAGAATGACACCACCAGAAGAATGGACTCACCACTTTATTCACACATTGGAAGGAATTCTAGAAAATTGGTATGTAGACCAGGAATTGCGTAGAGGCACTATAGAATGGATAGTGTTACAACATAATTTTATAGTCACTTTCTCATTTGAACATGAGAACCACAACATGGATTCATCACTCAAACAAATTAGAGGGGAAATATTCATTCAAGAACCAGAGTTTGAACTTATAACAGAGTATCAACAATAGAACAAACAGATAGTGAAAGAACTATTGTCATGCTACCATGTGTAGGAAGAAGCACCAGTTGAATATGACCCCTGCAACATTCAAATTACATAAATTGAAGGAGAAATGGAGGTGGAAGGTCCATCTCTCGAATAAAATGTATTTACCATGCCAATCAATGTGAAGAAAGTAAATACTGGGACAAATGATAATCCCAAAATGGCCAGTATTGGAGACTATTGGGATGAACAAACAATAGAAATAATAACAGAGTTATTGCGTGTACACTGACATGTTCCCAAAAAACTTTACAAAGATGAAAGGCATAGCAGGAGAGCTAGGAGATATGAAGATACCTCTCAAACCTGAGGCTAGATCAGTCAGACAACGACCATATCGACTGAACCCAATATATAAGAAAAAATTAAAAGCAGAAATTGACAGAATGTTGGAGGATGGAATCATAGGACCAATGGAGGAATCTGAATCGGTAATCCCTATGGTAGTTTAGAAAAATAAGAATTGAGGGATAAGGATCTGTGTAGATCTCAATAAGTTGAATGATTCTTGCCTACATGACCCTTTTCCCACCCCTTTCACAGATGAGGTATTACAGAATGTAGGAGGCCAGGAAGAATACTCATTCACAGATGGATTCATAGGCTACCATAAGATCAGTATAGCCCCAGAAGACAGGTACGAGACCAAGTTTTCCATAGAATGGGGATCCTACTAGTACATAGTCATGCCTTTTGGAATGAAGAATGCACCAACAATATTCTCAAGAGTAGTCATAGCTGCATTCAAAGAATTCATCCATCAGTTTTTAGAAGTATATTTGGATGATTGGACAGTCTATAGTCTGTTGAAATATCATGTAGAGGTATTAAGGTTGATGCTAGAAAGATGCAGACAATGTTAGATGTAATTAAAAATCAAGAAGTGCATCTTGGTGTGAAAACAAGGCTTGGTAGTAGATCCTGCCAAGATTGCAGTGATTGTCAATTTACCACCACCAAAATCAGTACATCAATTGAGAGAAACATTGGGACACACAAGCTACTATAGGAAATTCATAAAATGGTATGTGCACATCATTGCACCAATGGAGAAACTATTGAGAAAATATAGTAAATTTCAGTGGAATGAGGATTGTTAATGAGGATTGGACACTCTAAAAGATAAAATGATAACTACACCAATACTAGTATTCCCAGATTGGGAAAAGACATTTCATGTGCATGTAGATGCATCAACCATAGCACTTGGAGATATTATGGTGTATCCAGGAGAAGGAGAGTTAGACCATCCTATAGAATTTGCAAGAATAAAATTGTCAGAGTAAAAGCATAACTACAATACTACAGAAAGAGAAGGCTTAGAAATGGTATATGCACTACAAAATTTCAGACACTATCTTCTTGGGAAACACTTTAAAATGTTCACAGACCATTCTTCTCTCAAATACCTAGTCAACAAGATAGTGTTAGGGGGAAGAATTTGTAGATGGTTATTGTTGTTTCAGGAATTTGACTTTGAAGTGATAGTCAAACCAAGGAAGTTGAATGTGGGACCTGATCACCTGTCAAGGATCACCAATGGAGAAGAACCTACGAATTTAGAGGACAACTTCCTTGATGCATAATTATTTTCAGTCCAAGTAGTTGATGAATATTTTGCTGACATCATTCAATACTTGATTATAGGGACTGCACCACAAGAATTCAACATTGTGTAGAAGAGATATCTGGCATTCAGAGTTGCAGACTATCAATTGATTGCAGGACACTTATACAATATAGGTGCAGACAACATTTTGAGAAGATGTGCACTAGAAGATGAGAGGCCTAGGATTCTAGTGGAGGCCCATGAGGGAATAGATGGAGGACATTATGAAGGAAATGCTACCGCATAGAAGGTATTGTGTGCATGACTATGGTGGCTGACCATTCACATAGATGCAAAGGACTATTGCAAAAGATGTGATGTATATCAGAGGGTTGGAAAACCTAATAGATGGGATGAGATACCATGAATACCACAAGTAACCTTGCAAGTATTCGACAAATGGGAAATAGATTTTGTGGAACCAATTAATCTACCAACAAAGAGGTCGAGAGCAAGGTATATCATTAATGTGACAAAGTACTTAACGAGATGGGAAAAAATAACACCAGTAAAAGATTGTAGAGAAGAGACAACAACACACTTCTTTTTTGAGCAAGTGATCACTAGATTTGGATGCCCAAGGATTTTCATGAGTGACCAAGGGACTCACTTCATTGGTAGTACTATCAAGGCTATCACTGAGGATTTTGAAGTCTATCATCAAAAGATTACATTGTATCACCCTCAAGCAAAGGGAACAATGGAAGTATTTAACAAGATCCTAGAGAATGCATTGACACAGATCTACAATGTCAATAGGAACGATGAGGACTTGAAGATACCAACAATATTATGGGCATACATGATTACATGCAAAAAGTTGACAAGGAAGACTCCATTCAGGTTGGTGTATGGACAAGAAGCAGTGGTTCCATTAGAAATTTTGGTACCTAGTTTGCACATAGCAACAATCACTAATGTTATCACTAAAATTTCATCCGCAAATGGTTATAGGAATCTAGCATGTTCAAAACACCCATTAGTTCATCCATGGCCTAGAAAATGCATTTCCAAACTGAAAAAAACTATACAACTGGTTGAAAATCAGCATGCGCTACGGATACAAATGCAGCGCGCGCACGTGCGACAGTCTAATAACACTGGAAAAGCGCATATGAGCCTGATGCATGACTGTGGACACAAAAAGATGTGCACACCTTAGAATGATGCATTTATGATTTTGGTCGGCCTTCCACCCATTTCTGGTTCATCTCCTAGGTCGATTTGACACCCAAATCCGAGCTGAATCCAAGTGGGGGGTTGGTCGAAGACCTAAGTGTGCACTAAAGAGCCCCTTGTTCACACCAAAGACTAGTTGCATAATGCCTCAAATATTTGTTATAAAAGGAGGCCATGGGTGCACTATATTTTCAAGGAATTCATTTGTATTGTTATGCTGCCTATATTCTCTTGGAGGATCCTCTTTCCTCATCAAGAGCATACAAGAATAATTTCATTTAGCCATTCATATCACCTCTTGAGTGAATGTTCTTTGGATTTTATTCACAATTTCCTTTTAGTTTCCTACTTGTAAGAAGAGCTCAATCATTGGGGGTTCAATATCCCTCCCTTAGAGGAAGAGGGGACCCATAGTCTTCCTTTTTCTTTTTTGTTTTCCACTAATACAACTAATCCATTGGTGGCATACATGTTGTTTACTTTCTTGTTATATTTACCTTATGCACTCTAGTTTAGTATATTTTATTGTTATTAGCTTAGTTCTTTGCTTATTTCTTATGCATGATGTTTCTAACTCTTGCATTCATTGTTGTCCTGCCCAGCTAACCCAACTGGGCTTGTAAGCATCTTGATTTTGATCATTTAGGTGATGAAAGAGATGCAACAGATTGGCGACTCCACTGGGGATTGGTATCAATTCCTCCCCCCTTTTGGGTTGTTTGAGCACTTCATTTTGGTTTATTTAACTTGTGGGAACCATAACCAGTCCATGCCTTCCTGCAAAAAGATAAATTCAGAGTTGAGTTGAGAGAATTTCATCTAGAATTTATTTCACGGCCGTGTAACAAAAAGTGTGCGGGTTTTTTAACCCACAGTCGTGTATTCTGAGCATGTGCACCAAAACCACTATGTTTCTCAGCGCATTCTACGGATTGTGCCAAAAGGTCTTTTTTAATTTGTGCATTGGCACCCAATGCACCTATGTCTACTCTGTGACCCACGCATATGTCCAGAAAATCATACATTGTAAGGGATTTTGTGATTTGTTGGAGGCCCATAGCCTTCTTAAGTTTGATTCTATGCATATTGTAATATGCACCACACTTAGATTCCCTCTTCACATGAAGGGTTAGTCAAAACATAGGCACTTAGGGGGTTAAAATCCATATTTATCCTCTTTTTGTTTTCATTTTTTCCACATGGATGGATTGCTTTGATTAAAGATAAGCTGGAATCATTCTATATCACACATATAACTACTTGCATCGGGACCAGAAATTGAACGTCACTCTTTGAGTATGCTCTTCTCTCGTGCCACAAAGCGATCTTGAGAATTAGAAAAACAATTGAGGGAAAATTTCATCTCCCTTGAAAACAAAATATTTAGGAGAGGACAACAACCCCCTCAAGACTCCTCTTAGTTTATTTTCCAAACACATCTTAAAATTGTAAGGTCCCATACATGCCCACATGCTACAAAGATAAGATAGTGTTGAAATTTACTTTCTTAGATTAAATCACTAGGGAATTTTAAAGGTTTTGTAATGGGCCCATACATGCCCACATGTTCACAATCTAGGATAGTTTTTGAAGCTTTTTTAGATTAAATCACACTAAGGAGTTAAAGGATTAGTAAGGACCCATATGTCCACATGCTAGTTAGTTAGGGACTTTAAAATTCCGCAAGGTTGTACCAATGGAATTTAGTTAATTAGGTAATCAAGACTTGTAAGGACCAAACGAAGTCCACATGCATCAAGGTGACACCTAAATTACTAAAAATTTGGCACACTTTCACTTGTTCACACACAAAGTCACTATTCACTCACATAGTTTTCATCTCAAAATGTGGAGGTTGAAGTATTTTCCTCCAAAGGGATTTTGAAACACCCCACCCTTTTCTTGACGAAACTATCCACTCCCGAATAATTTCAACGATATTGGTTCACACCCCCAATCTCTCAAACAAACATCTAAATTTTTTCTAAAAATTCACTAAGTTTTCCTCCACAGGAGGTGCCAAAAGAAGTTTTTTAGTCTAGGTAGGATCTTGGGGATAGGAATCCAAATAACTCCCCATTATCTGGTTCTCACATCTTCAAACAATAGAAGTTGTCAAATAGGGAACTTTAAATCCTCTAAGTCAAGTGTTCCTACACCATAAGGTAGGGAGATACTCGTGAAGGGTTGAAGGATGAGGTTCAGTTGTTCTGTGCATCCCCCCTTGAGGCACCCACCCCTTGGAAAGGATCTAGCCTGTGACCCATTTCTTAGGATGAAAATCTAAATGCTGCACTTTGACTGAGGTACCTAGTGACCAAATTTTAGGACATCTATCCAGGTGGAAATTGTGGGCTGCAATTGCACCTTGATCAGATTTTTTGTAGCTATTGGGAAATATTGCCAGCTCTTTTGGGATATGAAAACTCTACCCCTCATTATAACTAATTTTTTCATCCTTCACTAGTTCCTCTTCCGGTGGCTTTAGACCCACAGTTGAGTGATTTTGGGAGGTCTAGTGCTATTTGAGAGGAAGGACGTTACGACTTTTAGGACATGAGTATTTGTTTTTTTGTTCTCCCACATGGACAAAAACCACCTAACCACATGTATGCTTCTTTATCAATTAATTTATGTATGATTCTCTTGTGATTACATAAGATTGTGAGACAAAGACTCTTGTTCATGTATTTCTCTCATCACCATTTGCACACATCCACTTTTCTAGTAGGACATCATAGGGGACCCACATAGTCCCCGTCGTTCCATACGCTTGCTAAATCTCCCTCCCATTTTAGGGGGAGTTCCTAGTCTTTCCAACTCATCGGCTCCAACTTCTCACACTCCTGTGAGTGATACTGTCTTGGGATCCGCTTTTCTCGGTTCCACTTTACTTGGGTCCAATTCCCAAGGTCAACCATCCACACACTTTGCTTTACAAGGAAGTGGGGGGCACACTTATTTCCCAGGAGGAAGTACAACCCCACCTAGCCCCCCTCATGGGTCAGGGACACACAATACTCTTACCATGGCCGAAACAAACCCTCTTTAAGGGTTAGGCACACAAAAAATTCCCACCATGACAAGAATTAATCCCCCACCACAACCCCAAATGCCCTACTTGGCTTCCCTCAACATACTAGATCTGACTAAGCTCACCAATGATCCTATATTGCATGACCCCACATTGCCCACAATGCTTACCAAGCTCCCTTCAAACATTCCCAAGTTTGAAGGAAAAGCGGGAGACGAGTCGACCAACCATATTATGACCTTCCACTTATGGTGTTCTTCAAACAACATCATGGACTACTCTATCCGCTTGAGATTATTTCACTGCACACTCACTGGCCCATCAGCCAAGTGGTATGTAGAAGAAAAATCTAGGTCCCAAGTGACCTTTGAATCTTTGGCCAAAGAATTTTTGACCTTCTTTCAACTACCAATCCGTCATGACAATGGTCTTGAACTACTCTCATAGTTTAAACAAACCTCCGCTACACTCATCACTGACCACATTCACGAATGGTGTCGACGATGTAGTCTATGCAAAGCAAAAGCCACTAAGCAACAATGCCTTAATTGGTTTCTCAAATCCTTGATTTCCCTCCTTGCCAAAAACATGGCCGCCACCTTCCCTCAATCTAAAGAAGAAGCCATCAGCAAGGCTTAACAGTTCAAGCTCATTTATTCTCAATCAGGATACTTATATACGGTATTACTTGACTCCCCGAGACCCGTTCCATTCAGCCAGGACAAACCTAGGATGTCTCACTCTGTGGATGGATTGATTGGTACCACGACACACCAAAATCCACATCTCCAAAAACCACCTATGTATGGAACACCTCAATATTCATCAGTATATGGAGGACCCCCTTATTATCCTCCTCCCCCCTATCAACAAACATACCTTGTTCCCCCACCTCAACCCATAAGAGGACCCCTGTAGACCCCCATAATGCCCAGCTATTCAACACAGTATTGGAAACGGCTCTACCTCTTCTTACACCCTAAGCACTAGTGAAAGTGGCACGCCTTCCTATGTACCCTACGGATCATTACCGCAACATAATCTATACTTCCCATTTCCTGGTCCTCCCCAGCCCATTGTTTCTCCACAAGGATAACCACATGTTGGGTTTAATTTTGTTAAGCCCTCTCCCATTCAACAATATCAAATTTTTGAATAGTTGAATACGGCTAATCTGGCCCATCAGTCGAACAATTCCAAAAATAAAGGAAAAAACCGAAACAATAATAATCCAGGACCAGGAGGGAACCAAAACCACCCCCAACAGAACCAACCTGCTGGGGGCAACCAAAATTAGGGGAACCGGAACCCCCAAGGGGGCAATAAAAACAAACACCAAGGGAAGAATAAAAAACTCTTCAGACAAACTTCCCTTGTGCCCTTTACGGTGACTATGGCCATTATACCCACCATTGCCCTCAAATTTCTGACTTTAAATGGATGAAAGAATTTGGAAATGGACCACATCCCCCAGTATCACCCACTCCCCAGCATGCCCCACAACAATATGTGCAACAACCCCCCCCAGTTGTGTTACAAAACCCCATACCACACCAAGGGGTAATGAACACCCAACAAGATATGCATCCGACCCCACCACATATGGGATAGTATGCAAACCTAGGAACTCCTACAAATCACACTATCCTCCTCACTAGTGAGGAAGAAGTCCTTCTACAAATGCGCAGTCGTCAATATAGCGCACCCCTTGATTCCGGTCCCACTACCTTGGATGTAGCCCCAGTCACAACTGGCCCACCTTTGATGATTCCTCACCCTAATACTAAATTTTCTATTCATATTCCTCACATCCCATTACGATGGAATGCCAACAACCCTCAGCCTAGGGAGGAACACAATTACAGTCTGGTCGATGACTTGGCACAATCTCCTATTGCTATTCAGTTTTAGAAGTCCTTCAAACCTGTCCTACTCAATGGAAGTCGTTACTTTTTTCCTTGGTGCAGTCGACCCTGTTGATACTCACCTCATCACCTTTGATCTTGATAGTGGGGAACCCCATCTCCCCGCTCTTGTCGCTTTCCAAATACTAGTTAAAATCTAGAACATCACAGTTCACCACTGCATCATTGATGAAGGTGCATCCACATGCATCATGTCCAAAATGGTACAAGAAATACTGGGCTCCCCTGAGCTCATCCCATCAGCCATCACTTTGAGAGATTATGATGGACGACCATCCTCTCCTGAAGGGCTCTTTCAAAATGTCCCCATTGAACTCGGGGGAAAAACTATCCTCATTGACATTGAAGTTATCGACGCTCCGCTAGATTACAACATCTTTTTTGGGCGTAGCTACATGTATGCGATGAAGGGTTTACCCACTCATCGAAATGGGTCCCAGAATTTTCAAAGACCCATCCTTTCTAGGGAAATATCATGGAGCACCTCTGCTCATACATCCCTTAGCACAATTATGTGTCATCTCATCCAATGGAACCGATACTGGAGATACCCTTCCTCCCACAGAGGCTTCATTACTATCTGACGCCCCACTAGTCGCAGAGCTCCTTCCTTAGGAATCCCTTGAGAACTCTCCAACTACCCTTGTTCTTGATTATACCCTCCCCCAGGGCCACATTCTAGTTTGGGAGACAGTCCCCCAAGCCGTCACCCAAATCCCCTTCTTTTACCCCCCGTCGGGTGTACAATATTTCTAAGTAGCCGCAATGCTTACCCTTCCCAATATGGTGCTGGAAATTCTAGTATGGTATCTACATGCACCTGAGATGGTCCCTCAACCATCCCTCCCTCCCCAAACAGAAGGAATTGTGATGCAGATTCCAATACTTACCCCCACCATCCCACCCACACCCCCACTCACTGGCACCCCTGCTACAGCTGGGGGCAGACAGAAGAAGAATGAGCTCACCACTCCACTTGCACCATGAGTTTAGCTTCCATGTGCACTATGCGAGAAAGATGGAAACCCCACCAATAAGTGCCCATCTCTCCTCGAGCTACGCAATTTAATTCAACTCCTGCAGCCATCGACGCCACTCGTCACTTCCTCCAGTGCTACCACTACCCCCCCCTAACACATGTAGAAAAGGGTTGCGAACCAAATTCGCATGTGCCATCTATTCTAAGTATGGCCATTACACCCACCATTTCCTGACATTACCTCAATTTTGACAGACTCTAACGGTAATCCGCTAGAGCTTCTAGCAAGAACCTCCTCCATCTGCATCATCTCACACGCATGTCACTGACATCCACTATGTCATGACCTTAGTCAATGAACGTATTTGATTTCCTTGCGCTCTCTATGAATCACTTGATCACTTCACATATCAATGTCCTATGATCATTGAGTATAGGCATCGTCAATCGGCCCTTATTCCCAATCCTACAATCACCCCACTTCCAATGACGTCAGTAATTCCCCCTACTCCCTCTCCATATATTGTTTATATATTCTCCCTCTAGCCTGAGGGAATTCCCACTCCTCCATGGTTTGTCGATAGCCTAGAGGAGGATTTGCACCCAAATCCCCCCAATTCTCCAGTTGATTTCCCCACGGAAATTCTACACCCAACCACCATTTTCAACCCACAATATCTCGATATTTGGTTTATTTCGAGCGAACCATCGCAACCTCCTTGTGATACCCCCTCTACATTGTCACCACCAAAAGACAACCACATGGTGACAATCACCAATGTTATTCCCCTGGATCCACTATATTCTCGACAGTTCCACTGCGACGAAGACATCCTCAAGGAATTAACTACCCCCTATTTCCCATGGGATCCAGTCCATCACCGAGAACTCTTTTTCTCACAATATGCCTTTGCGCCTCTTAGCCAAAAATCCATATAGCAATTGAATCCAAATATTTTATTCCATCGGGGCATATAGACTGGTTCAATTACCCTATCCCTTCCCCCAACGCTTTTGAGGAAGGTAATATGGCCAACATTTCCCCCATTGTCAAAATTGATATTTCCATCAAACCTGGCATCATAGAGGAAATCACCATTGACGTCGCATGCTGTCCTGAAGAACTCACCGCTTAGAAATCTCTCTTCTAGGAATACCGGGACATTTTTTCCTAGTCATACACAAAGATGCTCGACCTTGATCCCTCTATTGTCTAACATCGTATAAACACATGGCCTGATATTACCTCTATACGACAAAAGCAACGTCCATTACACCCATCCAAAGCAGTAGCCATCAAAGCCGAAATTGACAAATTACGCTCTACAGGGTTCATATACCCCATCACATATACGTCATCGGTCTCCAACCCCATCCTCGTTAACAAAAAGCAGGGAACTATCTGTGTCTTTACGGATTTTCACGATCTCAATCATGCTTGTCTCAAAGACAATTTTCCAACACCCTTCATCGACCAATCTATCGATGATTGTGTTGGCCACGAGGCTTTGTCTTTCATGGATGACTTCTCTGGCTACAACCAAATTCAAATCCACCTAGCCGATCAATACAAAACTGCATTCACTACCCCTAGGGGTACCTTTGCATATCGTGTCATGCCTTTTGGCCTCAAGAATGTTGGAGCCAATTTTCAACATGCCATGACATACATTTCTCATGATCTGGCTCAAATCATTCTCTCCTACTTGGACGATCTCACCACTCGATCCAAGAAACACACTCAACACCTGGATGACTTACACATTGTATTTCACAGGTGTCATCAGTACAATATCCTCTTGAATCCCCTCAAGTGCGTATTCTGTGTCACCATTGGATGCCTCCTTGGGTTAATCATCTCCCAACATGGCATCATAGTCAACTCCTTCAAGGTCCAATCCATCACAAAAATTCCCCCACCGTGGAATTTATGCCAACTGTAGAGCCTACAAGGCAATGATAACTTTTTATGCCACTTTGTTCCTGATTATGCCACTCGGGCACATGGTTTCCTTCACCTCTTACATCATGATATCCCATTCCAATGGGACAAACATGCCCAAAATGATTTTGATGATCTTAAAGCGGCCCTCTCCAATGCCCCATTGATTAGTCCACTCGACTATGACCACGACTATATTCTCTACTTATCGGCCTCATCCGTCTCCATAGTAGGAGTTCTCATCCAATTAGGGGATGCCGACTGGGAGCATGTTATCTATTATGTTAGTAAAAACCTTTCAGGGCCACCCGTGAAATACAATCACGAAGAGAAAATTTCCCTTGCAGTTGTCCTCGTAGTCCAAAAGATGCACCATTACATCCTGCTTCGAACTACCAAGGTTGTAGCCGATTCCAACCCAATGCAATACTTTCTCAGTCACCAGAAAATTAATGGCAAATTTTCCCAATGGATCGTCATCCTTCAGGAGTACAACCTCGACATTTCAACACCTAAAAGAAATAAATCCCTTACACTTGCCAAACTCATTACGACATTTCCTTCCGATACTACCAGTACCCCCATCAATACTGACTTCCCCGATGAACATCTATTTTACATCCCCTCAGATGATCCTTGGTATGATGATCTCCTCATCTACCTTTGAACACAGAAGTTCGACAACCACCTCTCTAGGGACGATCATCGACGTATTCGACATCAGGCCCCTCGCTACCTCCTTATCGGTGATATATTATATCGTCGAGGGGTCGACACCATACTTCGTCAATGTTTGACTATCGACAAAGCCGACCGAGTCTTGAATGACTGTCATAGTGGCACTTGCGGTGGCCACCTCTTAGGGATGTCCACCGCCTAGAAAATCATTCAAGTAGGCTATTTTGGGACCACATTGTTTCACGACTGCATGCACTCTGTGAAGTGATGTGACAAATGTTAGCTATATTCCAACAAAGTGAGAGCACCACCTTCTCTTCTCCACCTAGTTATTACTGCCGGCCCCTTTTGCAAATGGGGCATTGACTTCATGACTTGCAACACCCTATCTAGTAATGGACAGAAATACATCGTCGTGACAATCGATTATTTCACCAAATGGGCCGAAGCCATGCCCACCTTCAACAACACCGCTGACACTACAACACATTTTTTATTCAACCACGTCATGTCCCACTTTGGAGTCCCCCTCCAGCAAGTCTCCAATCACAGGAAACACTTTGAGAATGAGATTTTTATTGACCTCTCCTCTAGCTTAGGCTTCTCCCACGAGTCTGCCTCCCCATACTACCCTTAGTCCAACAGACAGGTAGAGGTGGTCAACAAGGTCCTCAAAACCATGTTGCAGTGCACAGTGAACAAACATAAGACCAATTGGCACCTTATTTTTTTTTCCGCACTGTGGGCTTATCGTATGACAGTTAAAACTTCCACTGGTTTCACACCATTTCATCTAGTCCATGGGGTCAAGGCCACTCTCCTCATCGAATGCGAAATCCCCACATTATGCACCGCTATTGAGCTATTACTCGACACTGCTCTGATGGAGCAGCATTTGCTGAACTTAGAGTCGTTGAATGAATATCGTCGGTCTTCAGTACAGAACAATGAAGCAGCCAACAAATGGTCAAAGGACACCTTTGATCACCATGTCAACCTTTGATCATTCAACGAAGGTGACCTCGCCCTTTCTTACGATATCTCTCATGATAACTTCGACCATGGCAATTTCAAGTCATTATGGCATGGACCTTATATCATCCAACATTGCCTCACTAAAGGTGCATACATCCTAGCCTCTCTCGAAGGCCACCCCCTCAAGGAACCCATCAACGGGTGGAACTTAAAGAAATTTTATGCCTGTGCGTAGCCATGCTACACTAGGATTTTTCTTTTTGTAGAGTTTTTAGTCTTCTTTTTTCCCCCATATCTTACGTCTAATCTATCATTTGTGTTATTGACAGATGCCTCCTCCATCAACCTTCCACATCAGTTACGTCGATGGAGATAGTCGTTGGACACAGAATCTCGCTTCGGCCATTTGGGCCCTCTATACCCCCTCGCATAAACTGCTCCACTCCAATGACATATGCCTGGGCTCAGCTACCAACAACCAGGAAGAGTACACAGCTGTCATTGGACTCCTTGCCGAGGCCAGTCATCATCATATTTGTCACCTTAGCGTTTTGCTACATTCCCAACTCATTGTCCTCCAGCTCAACAATGTGTACCGTGTACGCGATCCATGCCTCTTCCGCAAATAACTGCAAGTTGGACTTTAATCTCGGAATTTTGATTCAATCACATTCACACATATTCCAAGGCAATTTAATCAAATAACGGATAATAAGCCTAACCTAGTGTTAGATTAGCATTTATCCCATCAAGATGCCATTACACATACATAACTCATCAACAGTCTGTCACAGCATATACATTAGACATCATAAACAAAAAACATCATCACATGTGAACATCACAAGAGATCCAAAAATGTATATCCATTTATATATATATATATATATATCGATCAATGTGCCATGAATGTTTACAAAAAAATAGTACATCAAGTACAACAACCGTATGTAAGTGACCATCTCACTCCTATAGGTACAACACCGGTGTCACAACACCATATACAAAATAGGCTCACAGGCCTCTATAAATACAAAACTCCATATCCCGAGGCACTCAAGGTGCCTCTAGAGCACCACCACTTGGTCCTCCCTTTGAAGGAGGTACCCAAACCATCTATAGGTCCTTCAGGCCCTGGGGGCAACCGCCCAGTCATCGTTGCTCCCACTACAGTTGCTCTATGGATTAGAGTCTATGAATCCGCTGGAAGACCAATACACTACTCTAGGACCCCCTCATCGTGGATGCACAACCACATACCCTCGGGAACTCCCTATAGTACCGCCTCTAATCGACGACGAAAATCCTCAAACGCTCCCCCGGCCCTAGCCGAAGAAGCATGTGATGGCCCTACACTAGGATCATCATAGCGACATCTCCTGGACGCTCTCTCATCATCATTGGACCTCACCCGAGCATCCTCCCGTCGTCATCTCCCCCTCGCCTACATCTCTCCACACGGTGGTATTGCAGGCCCCTGATGAGCCGACACTCTAACCAACTCAACCTTGCACCCACAAGGTCCCAAATCTACACACACAACAAATAAATGATAGAATCAACATCCATCTATACCTAGAAAACATGCTATACTATCTAAAGATCAAAACATCAAATATAACATCATACCTCTCCGGTCGAATACCTCTCTCAGGGGTAACACCATCTTTGGGTCATCCCAGAAAACCACCCCACTGTATGGAAGCTGGAGTATGATCTGTGTCATATAACGTCACACCCATGCAACCTTGACTGTAAAATAGTGGCTACCCTCCCCACCATTGTGACGAACCAAGATTGTCACCCATCGCCTCAGTTGCAGCTCTCACATACCAAGTGCGTCTAATAGAACCCTAGGGCGCAACATGGGTACCCTCTCCAAAAACCATGCTACCAAGATAGACCCAAAGGAAAAATCCCCTGACTTTGTAGCTCAACACTTGTCCAGTTGCCTCACCATATTGGAGTGTAGAATTAAGCCCCAAGAAAAATTCTCACCCCCAAGTGCCCTTTGCATAATCCTCAACTGACCCCCACTGATCCGTTGAGTCGCGAGATACCTATAGAATCTCACAATCATCACTGCAATGCAACGATGCACCAGGTCATCTATTGCCCCAATCCTCACCATTGACCCTGACATGAAGTCCTCTCCCAAAAAATATGTCTGAGCTAAGTCAACCAACTAACCATCTTCGGGTACCACCGACTTGGCAAGTAGAAGGGTTCCCCGAAAAGGGAGCCCAGTCAGAAAATACATGTCCTCCATCATGGAGAACTTGAGGTGCTCATCTTGAATGATGAAACACTGCAAATCCAGACTCCACATCAAAATTAGGAATTGCAGCAAGTACTCTTGTGCCCTCACCAGTGAGCACTAAAAAAACTTCAACATCCCACAGGCCGCCAAAGCACCACGTACAATTGGATCCTCATCCCTCACAACCTCCCTCAAGCGTTCCCATTCCCTCTCTCTCCAGTGAATCAACATCATCAACTAGTATCCTACATCCACACACAAAAGATTTAATTAGTCATCACAACTCATAAAAACATCAAAATCTCCAAAAAAGGTTAGTTTTTACACCCTTCAGCTTTGCCTCAAAGGCATGACCTTTTTCCCCACAGACATGCACATCTGCATGCCTATTCACCCCACCGTTGCAAACTCATGTGTGACTGTCGACCATATAGAGGCACACCCATGCACCCCTGTCACATCAAAAGATGCACACCCTAGTGTGCCTGTTCATTCCACAATTGCACACACATGCACAACTGTCAGGAACACAACCGTGCATGGATGTGTTGCTGTGATTTGCACAGGCATGCATGTCATGCACACCTATTTTCCCCATTTGGTTGCCCCCATGCACAGCTCTCAAAATTACAGTCACACATTCATGTGCGTGAAACACTCAATCGCCCGCGCACTAGGGATCCACCCTCACAAAACCCCCTTGTACAACCATCCATACAAACCCTACCCAAAAGGAACCCCTAGCTACTGTGCAGGAAGATACGACCACTAACCTAAAACTTGTCGATCATGAATCAACTGGCTTGATCTCTTGGAATCTCCAAATCTATCCTCAAGTCTATTGTCCAATCACTCTGGCAACAGGTACAAATGAGGTGGCAATATGGGCCCTACAGCTATATATAGTCCCTTTTTCCAAACTTCCATACTCCATTCTGGAAGCTCCGAGCATCCATTTTCCGATCCATCTTTAGCCAAGAGACCAAGATCCCTCCACCTACATAGTCATAGTCCCCGGGCCACCATCCATCCTCGGCCCCCGAGGAGCATTTTTCTCACATTAGGGGGGCAAGCCATGTTGTACTGGGGCACCCATTTTTGTATTTGTACGCTCATCCCCAATTTTTCTTTATTTATTTGGTAATTGTAAAAAGCCTTTGTTTCTAGCCTTTACATAGCGTTTTGTTGTCACCATTGGTGACCTTCCTTTTCTAGTAGAAGCAACCCATGTCTCCCTTGGTTGGGGAATTCAGTACCTTCTCATCCTATTGAAATCGTTCATAAACCCTGAATATCCCACAATCCATTACCCCTCCTCTCTACATTTTTCTACTTTGTCATGCCTCTGGCATAACTTAACCCTAGTCTAGTCATCTCCCTGACACTAGATTCAGTTCCACGGTTGTTGCCACTTATCTTTCACAAATACCCCCAACCAAAGGATGTGTTGAGTCTCACCACATATTGACTTCATCCATGTATCTCCTCAGTCCCTGATCCTATCATCTGGATTTCATGAAGCCCTTTTTCTTCTTGGCATCACGTCTCCCTTCCTGTCGACATCAACACAGCTTCTAGAAGGGCGATATTATATTGACTCTAGTTACCTTTACAATGAGGTGTGTCAGACAACACAGAGGAAACCCTCATTACTCTTTTTTGTTGTTGACCCCCACGACATTCGACTTCAACACTTTATCATGTTGCGATGGGTCTTACATTCGACCTATGAAATTTGATAGGTTATCAATGCTTACGTATCATCAACATTTCTAATAGGTGTCCTTGCCTCTTTTCAAAGTTTGTTCACCATCTGAATGGTCCTATGCTATTATTAACACGCCCTCGAGGGGGATATAGTCATCTACATCAACACACACCTTCAGTTACTATATTCCACATTTTTGAGTTACATGACACGAGCATGGGGCATGCCCACCTCGTTTGTACATAGTTTTATTTTTCCACACCTTGTTAAAGGTTTGGGTCCTACAGGCTCCCCTCTCCCTTGAATGGGTCTCTCTTGAAATCCCCTCAACACTTTTTCTTACAAAGGTACTTTCAGTAGAATAAACATTGATGTATTTTGGCTATATGTATGCTCCTAACCTCACACATTAGCGGGCATTTGTTATCAATGAAATTTTATCTGCAAATGGTTACAAGAATACAACATATTCAAAACACCCATTAGTTCATCCATGTCCCAGAAAATGCATTTCCAAAGGGCACAAAACTATACAACTAGTTAAAAATCATCATGCGCTAAGGATACAAATGCAGCGTGCGCGCACGTGCGACAGTATAATAACACCGCATATGCACCCGATGCACGACTGTGGACGCAAAATGTTGCGTACACCTCAGAACGATGCATTTATTATTTTGTTCGGCCTTCCACCCACTTCTGGTTCATCTCCCAAGTCGATTTGACACCCAAATCCGAGCTGAATCTGAGTGGTTGGTTGGTCAAAGACCTAAGGGTGCCCTAAAGAGCCCCTTGTTCACACCAAATACTAGTTGCATACTGCCTAAAATCTTTCTTATAAAAGGAGGCTATGGGTGCACTATATTTTCAAGGAATTCATTTGTATTGTTATGCTGCCTATATTCTCTTGGAGGATCCTCTTTCCTCATCAAGAGAATACAAGCATCATTTCATTTATCCATTCATATCACCTCTTGAGTGAATGTGATTTCGCTTTTCTTCACCATTTCCTTTTAGTTTCCTACTTGTAAGAAGAGCTCAATCATTGGGAGTTCAAGAGCCCTCCCTTGGAGGAAGAGGGGACCCATAGTCTCCCTTTCTCTTTGGTGTTTTCCACTAATACAACTTATCCATTGGTGGCATACATGTTGTTTATTTTCTTGTTATATTTCCCTTATGCACTCTAGTTTAGTTTCTTTTATTGTTATTAGCTTAGTTATTTTCTTATTTCTTATGCATGATGTTTCTAACTCTTACATTCACTGTTGTCCTACCCAGCTAACCCAACTAGGATTGTAAGCGTCTTGATTTTGCTCATTTAGGTGACAAAAGAGACACAACAACTAACATCACAGAATGAGGAATAATACAAGAAATGCTAAGTCAGCTGATGGTGATGGAAGAAGATAGGATTCTATCAGGATTTCACCAAGAAGTATAGAAATAAAGGGACAAATCTTGGAATTAAAGACATATTAAAAGGAAGATTTTCAATGAAGGAGACCTAGTCTTGGTGTATGACAGTAAATTTCTTCGACACCTAGGAAAATTTAGAAAGCATTGGTTGGGACCATATGAAGTGAAGACTGTCACAGATGGGGGAGATGTACAATTGAAAGATTTAGGAGGTACAAAACTAAGAGGAATGATTAATGGGAGTTGACTAAAGTTGTATAGGGACAGTCGACCTCCTAGTACATAGAAAGTACCGCGCAGTAAAGAGATATGTATATTAATAAATAAATAAATAAATAAATAAAAAATCCATAAAAAATAAAAAGGATAAAAATAAAAAAAAATCAGTGCACATGGAGGGCCTTGACAAAATGAAATGAGGTAGACAAAATAGGGTGCTACAATAAAACCAGTGTTTGAAAATGCAACGTATAGAAGAGAAGTTACTAGGTAGAAAGGTACAATGCGCAGGAAACACAATAGAAAGTGAAAAAGTGACAATTATCAGTGCAACACAAATGTCACTTCCCCGTATCGCTATAAAGTCAGAAAGAGGGGGGAAACTAACCCATTGTGTCATTTTTTAAGGAAAAAAATGTCAAGATGAGTGGAAGAGCAATAAAGTGTGAATTTATGCTACCATCTTTCGAGTTGAGAGCTTGTAGCTCATATTTAACCACCATGTTACCACCGAGGGTTGGAGCACCAAGAAGAACTGGATGAAGCACATGGAGTAACACATGGGTACCAGAATGCGAAACCAACGAGATTCCCATAGTGGTGGATGTGGATGAAATCCACACACCGGAGTATGAGAAAACCACATTACATGTGGAGGAGGAGTAGGAACCTGCACAACAACCTGCATAGTTGGTAGAGGACGTTGAATGGATGAAATATGGCGCATCCAGGGGAAAAGGGCCACATGAAGAAAATACAACCATTGATTCTATGCTTCAAGTCTTGGATCCTAAATTAGAGCAGGAAACTGAGCAAGAGGGTGGGGTATCATCCCCAGGAGGGAAAAATAAGTTAAAATCATAAAGAAGTATGCAGGGCATGCAATGCACACAGGAAGAACTAAGTATAGTAATGTCAAAAATTATGAATGAAGTGAAAACTAGGGATAACATGGTAGGAGGATTCGATACCCTTAAATACTTTAAACATGATTTCTTTGACACCACAAAGTTCCCATATTTGGTAGAGTAGAGATACCTATAGATCAGGGGAGAGGGCCCATCAGGCGTGCCATTGTTGGAGCATGCACAATGGATCCTGGGACTTTACAACACTGGAATCATGAACTTATTAGACATACCACACTTTGGGCGCACGAAACACATAAACGTATGTGTTAAACAATTGTTATCAAGGGTGAACAGAGGAATATTATGGATGAATAGGCCAGTACCAATCAACATTGACCTCATCGTCGAGATTATAGGCATACCCACAGATGGGGATAATCCAGAGCAATACATAGAATACAAGACTAAGGAAAAATCCATCTTAGATGAGATCAAAGAAAAATATGGCATAGAGAGGGGTAATAGAGGTATCAATATCAATGACATCAATGATCCTGCGACACGGTTTGCAACCATATTTCTCGGTTGCAAATTAATGCGCAAGTGCCTAAAAGAAGAATTGTCCACAGAAGTAGTAGCAGCTACGACGCAATGCGCAAAGGGGAGATTGATGAGCTGGGCCCCATATCTACTGAACTCATTCCTTGAATATTGTAAGGATGCAAAAGAATGGGGCTCTGAGTTTCACTACTCATGGTTACTTATCCTCATTTCACTCATGGGATGGGACGTACCTACATACACGATGTTCCTTCCCGGGATAGGAAAATGTGGTGGAGCGTGCTACACGTCACTGCAAAGCACAACATATCCCAAGGTAAATAAAGTAAACAATGACATGTTTTCTCAGTACTTAACATTGATCAATAACATCTTGGTGGATACGTGGAGGATCTCACCATAAAATGTCCAGGAGTATGGACAAATAGTGAATTTGTGGGCATCACATCACTGTTGAAGGAAAATCTCCCTGCGAACAGGTAGATCTCCTCAAAGAGCTAGACTCTTAACTCTAAGACAGAAAGTGCTTATCATGGTCATTGACTTCCTTTTAGATCTAGGTGGACTAGTGTGTGAGAAGGAAGGAGAAAAGAAGTACCGTTTACCGGTGTTTGTCCCTGCACGCTCCGAGTTGAGCTCCAATCTTTCGCTCCTCGATGGATCCTGTAGACAAACAAAGTACGACTACTTCCTACTCTATCGAGATTAGTCCAAAATAGGTCTATCTACTAAGGAGACAAATTCATGTGAGATTGAACATGAATTAGAAAGAAACAGGCCAAGCAAATTATATTAATGAGGACAAAACATTGCTTACAGCCGTAGATGAATTGCAGTAGTTTCATCAAGTCCTCCTTGTCTACCCATTTCTCAAAAATCCATGATCCAAATGATGATAGCTTCATCAATTGCTCCCTATGAGATCATAGGTTTCTTGCTCCCAAAATATCTCTATTCCAACACCACTTATGAGATCATAGGTTTGGTGTGATTCTCCCTTTCCAATCCTCTTTCACCATTAGAAAGCTTGCTTATATAGCCTTGGAGAGGCTTTAACCACTTGAGATATCCTTGAGGAAGTTGAGGATTTTCCTCCTTCAGTTGAGGACCTGCCCTAAGATCATGGCTGGACTAGGGATTCGAATCCAACTGCCTTCCAAGAATGAAAGGATCCTTCCCCCATTCATCTCAACAACTTAACCACTGCCCAGAATAGGCAGCGCTCCCTCAAAAGGGCCATCAGAGCACTGTAGTGCTTCCTAGTAGGCTTAAGGGGGGTGCCAGCACTCCTAAAATCAATAGCGCTCCTCCAAAAGGGCCAAAGGAGCTTTATACTGCTCCCAGATAGTGTAATGGGGAGTGCCAACACTCCCAGAAGAGGCATAGGGGAGCGCTCTCCTTCAAAAACTTGGTTTTTTGAGTGCTTTCAGATGGAAAAAGGTTTATAATCCTTTTGACTCATTTCTTCTCTTTCAAATCAAAAGTTTGAGGTGTTTCAAGTGTCCTTCTCATGTCGTTATAGGCACAACATAGGCATCATGACAGTATGCTTTCTTTAACACTTGCGACACTTGTGAGCAAAAAGTGACACTTGCGAACCTTGTAATGACGAAACTTGCGACACTATCAAAGTGAGTATTTTTTATGTGTAACAGATTGCCCCCCAAAGTATGAAGTTAGAAGACAGGAACTGATAACTAAAATTCTTTGTAGACTTTCAAGAAAGGGTATAGACGTAGAGAACCTGACAAAAGCTGCACACAAACATCCAACAAATATTATGACATGTTTCAAACCCAAGGCAAGCATACCTATGCTTGGGTGATCAAGACTTGCAAGATATGGCCGCCATAAAATACACTACGGATCCATAATTGTATTGGTAAAAAGGTATAGCCACTGAAAATACACTGTGGATCTATACTCCCATGACCTGAACTAATCGTAGCCATGAAAAATACACAAAAAATCTATGAGATGACAAGACATAGCCATGACCAATACAAAGTGGATCTATGTGACAGTATATGTGTCATTGTTCAAGAGAAATTCCATCACAACCTGGGCAAAGTATATATTAAAGTGATCACTCAACCCAGGGTCTTCTTACCAATCCCAATGTAGTATGAATCTAACCATGTGAATAGATGTCCTGATGTCGAACATGGCAGAAACCACTTGATTACCAGTCAATGATGTAAACCGTTAACAAGCGCGAGGGAGATCACCATTAATGTCAACGATTCCCAAGGTACTCTAGTACATTCCAACAAATGTGAATGGATGAGATGAAGTCGAACATTCGTGGAATCATCCAATCAGAGGTCAATGATGTAAAACCACTGTCAGATGTGAGGAGGCCTGCCATTGAGGCATGCAGGTCCCAAAGTACTAACTGGTTTCTAAGTCTAATCCCTGGATAATGTGTTGAAGTCAACAAGAATAGGCTCGTCAAAGGAGGGCCTTGATGTATCCCCCATCAACAACACGAAACAAACATAGAGAGGTAATTGGTAGATCAAATGAACATGGACTGATACGGGTATTGGGACAAGATATTTGTGATGGCTGACTCTCGAGGTGGATACTTCCATTGAACACTGAGGCACAACAATAGAAACATGACATGGACCAAAACCTGATGATGTAGTGGATGCTGTGACTTACGTCAGGTGACCCAAAGGAGTGAAAGAAACTCAAAGGATTGGCTCAGTGCAGAGGTTCAACAGATTATAGTGCATGCAAAATTCAAAGTGACGTGTTCAAGGGCGGCTCTAAGAGTTACTTGGTAATGTTGTCAAAAATTGCTTGGCTTGCTTCTTTCAATTTTCCCCCATCCAGATAGATGAGTACCTCTTTTTAATTTAACGAGCTCGAGGAGGATAACACATGCTTGATAAAACTCACCTTCGATAAGTTCCTCTTCCTTTGTTTAACGAACTGGAAGAAGTAAGGGTTCGATCCCATATGGGCCTGTCGATGTTCATTTTAGCGAGTCCAAAGACAGAAAACTCAAAGATTTTTCATGATTATAAATTCTTGAAAAAAACTTAAAAGAGAACTCTCTCAGTTCCTTTTTTGTAAAGTTAGTCTCACGAGGCCGAAAAAGAGATAAACTACCACTCAAAAGACACCCTTTCAAACCTTTTAACAATTGTGAAAAAAAGCAAGATCACTCGACGATCTTTTCATATTTAGAGATTCTGAAAAGAGTTTAAAGATAACTCCAGGGGGTTCCTTTTTCGTGTATCCATATGGGTCCAAAAAAGAGATAAAAGTTTACCTGGTGCATTCTTATATTCTCGAGCTTGAGAACGAACTAAGACTATGCTCGGTATGCCCCCAACATGAAATCTAGTGGCCTAACTCCAGAATGATCAGCAAAGGCTGGAGACATGCCCTCCAAGCTTCAATTCATTCATCGGATCTAAGGTCGTCACCAATTTCTCTAGTACATGAGAAAAAGGAGAAGGGTGGATGAAAAGAAGGTTCAAGAGAGGTGACTGTTTCATTTTTTAACGATCTAGACACAGGAAAAGAACTATGCTCAAGGCCTCTGTTTCATTTTTTAACGAGCTTGCCCCAGAGAAGAGAAACTATGCTCCTGGTTGCTTCTTGATCATGGCTTCTAAGAGGATAATGCTCTGGAAGGATACCATGTCAAGGGACAAAACTCAGTCATGGCTTCCAGGAGATCTTCACTGGATGGAAGAGAATCACTTGAGAAGGAACACATGTCGAGGGTTGCGATAGGAGGAAGGAGATCAGGCTCCAATAATCCTACTGAAGAGATCACCATGTCAACCACCGGATCCAAATCGTCGGAAGTTGAGGTCATGGGAGACAACACCACATAATTGACATGTGGCGGGGGTGATACTATCTGCATATAAGAACCACTTAGTGAGGTAACCCAGTTGGGGCCAATGAATGAAAGTTGATCAATAGTCACAATTCTTCCATCGTGAGGGAAAGATATCACACGGAAAAGGGTGGATACAAGAGATTTCATATCATAGACATAATCCCTCCCAAGGAGTAAAGAGAAATCCAAGGGGTCTTGGACTACCATGACATCGATAAATATAGTTTTCCCTCCCAAAGTTACAGGAAACTGAGGAAGGATCCCTAAATATCCCTAGTGGAGTCGCCAGTTTCTGTTGAAGGAGAATCTTCCTACAGATAGGTAGATATCCTCAAAGATCTAGAATCTTAACTCTAAGACAAAAAGTGCTTATCATGGTCACTGACTTCCTTTTAGATCTAGGTGGACTAGTGTGTGAGAAGGAAGGAGAAAAAAAGTACCTTTTACCAGTGTTTTTCCCTGCATGCTCCGAGTTGAGCTCCAATCTTTCGCTCCTCGATGGATCCTGTAGACAAACAAAGTATGACTACTTCCTACTCTATTGAGATTAGTCTGAAATAGGTCTATCTACTAAGGAGACAAATTCATGTGAGATTGAACACGAATTAGAAAGAAACAGGCCAAGCAAATTATATTAATGAGGACAAAACATTGCTTACATTCGTAGATGAATTGTAGCTATTTCGTCAAGTCCTCCTTGTCTACCCCTTGCTCAAAAGATCCATGATCCGAATGATGATAGCTTCATCGATTGCTCCCTATGAGATCATAGGTTTCTTGCTCCCAAAATATCTCTGTTCCAACACCACTTATGAGATCATAAGTTTGGTGTGATTCTCCCTTTCCAATCCTCTTTCACCATTAGAAATCTTGCTTATATAGCCTTGGAGAGGATTTAACTACTTGAGATATCCTTGGGGAAGTTGAGGATTTTCCTCCTTCAGTTGAGGAGCTGCCCTAAGATCATGGCTGGACTAGGGATTCTAATCCAACTGCCTTCCAAGAATGAAAGGATCCTTCCCCCATTCATCTCAACAACTTAACCACAGCCCAAAATAGGCAGCGCTCCCTCAAAAGGGCCATCAAAGCATTGTAGCGCTCCCTAGTAGGCTTAAGGGGGGCGCCATCACTCCTAAAATCAATAGCGCTCCTCCAGAAGGGCCAAAGGAGATTTATAACACTCCCAAACAGTGTAAGGGGGAGTGCCAACACTCCCAGAAGAGGTATAGGGGAGCGCTCTCCTTCAAAAACTTGGTTTTTTGAGTGCTTTCAGATGGCAAAAGGTTTATAAGCCTGCTGAATCATTTCTTCTCTTTCAAATCAAATGTTTGAGGTGTTTCAAGTGTCATTCTCATGTCAGTATAGGCATGACATAGGCATCATGACAGTATGCTTTCTTTAACACTTGCGACACTTGTGAGCAAAAAGAGACACTTGCGAACCTTGTAATGACGACACTTGCGACACTATCAAAGTGAGTATTTTTTATGTGTAACAATCACAACATGTGGCTACAGGAAAAGAAGGAACCAACCAAGGAGTTGTTGCAGATGAAGTACTATGTGATGATGCAGGACATCCACATTGAGGTACAAGAATGTCCTGAGGAGAGGAAAGTGCCAAAGATTCCAAGAGAAATGCCAGCAGTACAAATCTAGATGTAGGGTAGCATAGTCCCCGCGAAGTAGATAGGCATGAATGGAACTAGAAAAAAAAAGAAAACAACAATAGGTACAGTGGGGGGAAGAAACTCAATTGAGAAGAAAACTAGAACAAAAAATAAGTCACAGTGTGGTCCTACACAAGGTCCACAGGCTACAGAGCAGGCACAAGGAGGACCGATAGGATAGGTGAGTGTAGAGGAAGTGCAAATGGAGGCACATGATGTAGCCATGGATGAATAATTTGAGAAGGATACCAGCATGGATACATAGATTCCATAAGCATTTGAACAACCAGAGGACATGGGAGCAAGCAAGTGGTGCAAGGAAGAAATAAAAGGCCCACAGGAAACAAATAGAAATGTCACTAACATCAGATGATGTAGAGTTGTTAGCCACGACAGTATAATATAAGCTGTCAAAAGTATGGGAAAATGTAGAAAACATCGAGCTTCGATTTTGGAACAGGTAGAGGAGGTAAAAATTGTACTAGAAGAGTTGACGATCAAGGAGGAACAACAACAAAAGGAGAAACTAACGCCAGTAAGAGAAGGAGAACCTATTGGAGAGATAGTAAAAATCACAACGTAGGGAAGTGCTAACTTTATCATCACACCAGATATGTTGTTCAACAATGAGAAAACAACGCGGAAGCCTGTGAAGGATGTCGAAATGCTAGAGTTGGCATTGCCCAAGATACCAACAAAGGAATTGTATAATTTACAAGTTAGTGTCGTGCATGAGATTCAGTCCAGGGCGAGGTTTGATGCGACAAATATACAAATAGAAAAGGAAGAAAATATGGTACTGGAGGAAGCCATCAGCCAGGAAGGGAAGAAGAAAAAGACAGCGCAACAAAAAGTGAATGAGATGGAGACCAAGTAAACGCAGTATTTCAGGCCATCTCATATGACACAACATCAGAGAAATCATCTTTGGAGGAGAAGATAACAAGATAGCATAGACTCTACAACAATATAAAGAGCATATCAAGGAATTAGAGGAGGGCATAGTACCTACGACTACCCTAGAAGTCCGAGCACAAATAGATAAATACACAACAACAACTGCATAAAACATCGTGCAAAACATACATAGAGTGGCAGAACTGTTAAAAGAGTGGCCAACTATGGATCTAGCTACTAGAGGATGGGATTCTACAAGAGTTGCAAGGAAAGGAAGATAAATTGCATGTAGCAATGGCAGATGTCAAGTAGTGATAGAGGAAAATGTCACTTCCATAGAAGATCAATACGGGCGTAGAAATGAAGAACCTTCAGGAAGAAGAAAAAGAGGTGCAGACACAAAATATCGCATGACAGGCTCAGTTGGAGCCCGTACATGAAAAGTTAGAACAATTGGTCATGGAAATCGATGCAATGAAATCATGCCTCGAATAGATAGGCTTCGAGGGGGGTGAGATCTTATGACCACCAATCACTGCGCAGGTGGTCGAATCCATGTCAGGAAAGAGTATCTAGGCTCAGGAGCAGTGCCAATGGATAGTAGATATGTATGAAGCATTGTCACAAGCAGTGGAAGACACTAGAGTTAGGAAGTGAATCGGGATGAGTCACGATGTCAGTGTTGGGGGATTATTGAGTAGAGGCTAGTTTTGAGGGAAAATCATGACGTGGGAGGAAA
>JASDQU010737906.1:140415-152017 GCA_032191745.1 Picea mariana
ATTAATCACTAACCACTAATTTAATAATTAATCATTTAATGTCTCATTTAATAATTACTCATTCCTTAACCCCTAATCAAGGAGTTAATCATACTTCAGCTAAGTATAATAAAAATAATTAATTAATAACTTGTAATCAATTAAGGTTATATAATAATTAATTATAATTTAGCCCATGTTTAGGTTTATTTATGAAATTATTCATAGTAATAAGAAAAGGGTCATTACAAGAGCGGGTCACTCAAGGTCTGATTACAATCTATAAGTACGCCTCTCCTTAACTATTACATTTATGTTTGGCACAGCCATCTTCAAAAAAATTTAAACAATTCATCATGTGCCCAAAATGCATTGGCACTTGCCCCACGCTCGCTTGACATCGGTGATGCTCCTGCAACATTTTTCCAAGGGTATCTACCAAAAAAAATTGGTGTTTATATGTGCTTGATTTGGTTTACTTATTTATGATTCCACTGCATGTTTAGTTGATTCCTTAGCTGTTCTTGAATTAAATAAGTGATTTATTTGGAATTAATTGTTGGGTGTTGGGTAGGAGGAATTTTAACAAAATTTTAATTTCTCTCTTCAAAGAGTATCACGACATTTTTTCTTGGTCGTATGAGGAAATTCCAAGAATCATACCTAGGATTGTCGAGAATGTTTTAAATGAGCCTTTCATATTACTGTTGTTACAAATTATTTTGGTCACCTCTATGATCAACTGACGATATATGCTTAACTCACTTCTATGTTCCCTGAAGATACTAAAATGAGACTTTCTCAATGAAGAAGTGAATCATCCTTCTTTCCTTAAAAACCATATAAAAAGAGATCATCGCACCCTGCTCAATGCTTGGGGTGCGATGATGCTCGATTTTCGCATGATGCACCAAAACTAGAATGCAGCATTGTCACATGGTTCCTATGCATAGGGTGTGACGATCCTCAAACAAGAGAAAAAGGTGAAATTCACGAAAGTTCTAGAAGGAAATATTCTAGAATATGAGGTGGCCTCCGATCGGTTTGGATCTTACTCGCTTATCTGATTTAGTGGGATCATCCTATCTCCTCATCCATTCCTCTTTCACCCTATATAAAGAGAGATCACTCATGGGAAAGACTAGGTTGGCTTATGCATGAAGAATTCTATTGAAGATTGTACTTGTGATAGCTTTTCTTTAGCTCTCCAAGTCAGGTTATGAATTCTCTTCATAAAAAGCATTGGAGCAAAGGTGTGTGTGTTGAAGCAAAGGGCCATTAGAAGGGACCTTGCAACATCAAGGAATAGGTTGTATTCTCCACTTTCATTCAATATAATTAGTAATACATTTATTCCCTATAAAGGTGTCTCTACTTTTATTGTATAACTCCTTGATCTTATAGATAGACTTCATTGGAATATATATATTGTTTTTCTCTCTCTTTGTTGGTTTGTGCTTCTTAACAGGTTCACCATCCCACAAATCCAAAGATGAAGAAACAAGGATAACACTAATGAGGATCAAACATCATTTAAATGGTATGTTATTTGTCCCTCTCTGAACTAGTTTATATGACAATGAAATCTAAAAAGAAACTTGTATTTTCACTTTTCTGTTATAGATTCTTGTTGAATTTAGGGAGATTAGTTTGTGTCTGCACTTACTGATTTGTCTAATAACAAAATTGGCAACCTGTTGACGGGCGAAATTGACCGCTCGTCAACTAGAGGATTGAATCTGGTCCAGGGTTGTCTAATTAACCCAAGCCGTTTGGATTAATTTACTCCGATGGGTTTTGTGGCTCCGTTGGCCGATCTAAGTCCTAAAGAAAGCGAAAAATAACTAAAGGAAAAACAATAACCTAATAAATAGCAATCACTAAAATCTAAAAGTACATTTAAATATATATATATATATGTACAATTTATTTAACTGAAATTATAATCAATACTTTATATACAATCTGTACAAAACACGTGTTTTAATCTAAACTCGTAAAAATCAAATGTAGATTGATTACTTTAGCAATAAAAATAAAGAAAATGAAAATACTACCTAATCTTTTTTTGGTTTGTTTTCTTAGATGTATACACTCATGAAATCAAACATTAAACTGCCTAATTGAACATAAAATAATAGATAGTAGAAAATGTTCTATATGTGGAAAACTTCTATATTCAACAAACTAATGAAATCAAATAACAGGCTAACATGTTATTGCATCTAATGTCTGTTCGATATTGAATATCCAGCCACCTTTATCTGAGAAGTGAACTTGCAACAGATCTCGAGATTGCTCTGAGTAAATGTGAAACAATAATGTTGGAGATTAAATTATAATAACATAGCATATAATAGATACAGTTACAGTAATCATATGATTTTGCAAGTTGCTACAATGAGATAAATATTCCTGTAAGAACTTGCAAGAAGACATTCAACAGAAATTAGAGATGAATCTACTAATTTAAATTGGATAGATGATCACTGTATATAGATTGTATCTGAAACATAAGATATGGGCAGCATATAAAATGAATCATTTCAAATGGTAATAAATCACGATGACGAAAGAAATCACCATCTATTATCAAATTAACATACACATAACTTGAATCAAAACATCATACAGAAAAGCTAAAGTTGTAACGTGCATTCTATTTCATTCAAGTCTGCGATAAAAACGTCCATACTCTTGCCCCGGGATGAGATGCTGGAATGTTTACAAAATGACATGTTTATATATGTTTCAAGAAACATAACTGTTTCCTGTTGATAATATCAAATTGGTTTCAAAAAATAAAGGGGGATGCAACCACCTTGATTTCACTAAATATCAAAAACTACCAACAGTCTAATCTGTTTACTCAAAATACAAAATTGATATGGCTGGGAGATCTCAAAAAGTGCCTCATATCATCTTGGAAATCATGGGCTCCTTAATCATTCTGAAAACAAATGAAAATAAGAAGATCTCAGATATGTTTTCTGTCATCAAATCAAACAATTCGAATTTTCTTAACTGGCTACAGAATCTTGCGATTCTATAGCTAGTTATAATAGGAAATGCAATCTTGTTTTATTGGATAAACAAAACAGACTAATCTTAATAAGAAAAATTATTTTATTCAATCAAATTGAATATCCTAACTTAAGAATGACACAATCATGCTATTAAATAAAAAAAATCATACCTCTGATCATGAAATCAAAACGTATCAAGACACTTTGGAATTAACGATAGCTATTGTTGCCTCTACGTTTTTGAAAATGACACGACCTGTTTTCAAACGCTTCTCCTTCCCTTGGATGATGGCTTCAAGTCTATTGTTTTCATTTGTCAACATATCAACTTGGTCTCTTAAAGACTTGAGTCGTGACTGTAGCAGTGGAACATTGGTTTAGTATCTATCGATCCATGATCGACACACATCACATTGTGACTGTAAAGATTTTGCATTAGAACGAACAAAATTACGAGTCGGAGAATCCTCCATGCTAATGGTAGATTTATCACAAAGCTAGATACCAGGAAATTCTGGGTTGTCCTTTAGACAAGGAGGCAAATTATTAACATAGTTATAAGGTCGGTCAGGGTATAGCCTGAATGACACGGGGTCCTCTTCAGCAAGGAATTTGCCAATTTCTGAGTCTGAGCTTTCGCTCACTTCAATCATGTTGATCGTGTCTGCACGAGGGTTTGTTTTATTTTGAAGACTTCGAGAAATTAATCGACCAGCTCTTTTGTTTTTGAAATTGACATCAACACTACCTTTTAACTTCTTTCCTATAGGCTTTTTCATAGTTTTAATACAATCCTTTGGATGTGCAACCGGTCGACTGTCCTATTGAATGACCTTAGGGTAGCTCGAGGGTTCTCTATTAGGGGAAAAATCAGAGGCCTGGAGAGGTGGAGGAGAGGTCATTGGGTTCACAAGGGTTTCCTCAACGCATGGCTTATCCACTTCTCCCAACTCAAGGTTACCAAAACCATTTCGCGTAATGAACGAGTCCCAACAATCATTTTGTGACTGTAACTAGTGCATGAGGATGATTTTAATGAGGCCATGGTGAAACAGAGTTGAATCTGACCTCTATTTCCTAAATATTTTTCCCATTTTATACAAACTTTTGAGTAGATAATAAGGCATATTCAACGGAAAACCAATAAAACTCATAAGCAGGCGTAAATGATATAGGAAAACAAGTCTGAATCGTCCCTCACATGTGATGAATTGCTTCACTACAGCAAGTAAATCATGCCACCTAGGTTTCAAGAATGAAATTGGCATACCTCGACCATAGCTGGTTATTTTTCGTGAGGTAAACAGTAACGTCCAAGGGACTTCCTCCACTTTCGCGTTTTTGAACCATTTCTGACCAACCGCTGGCAATCTCGTGGCTTGACTTAGGAACTCTTCTATTACTTCCAATTTCACATCATCGATTTTTTCACTACAGCCATCAAAGGTTAAGGCAAACTCTTAGGCGACCTGAAGATTAAAACCCTGAAACTTTTCGATGAAAATATGCCAACCATTCCTTTCCAAATCTTCCCTAGCATTATCATACGAGAGCAGGGTTTGGATGTCGTTCAGTTCGACCCTTACCACTGGATCCATACTTGAATCAGACGGGTAATTAACGCACAACACACAGGTAGGGTTTGCAAAAAGGAAACAGAGCCATAGCCCCGAGCCTTATCAATACATGCTGTGATGATTCAAATGATGGGCAAGGTGTTTAATCAAAATGTGTGTGGATAGTTTTGTGAAACCCGAGACCATGCTAAGGAGTAATTTCATCCTATACATTGTATGCCACCTTGGCATTGGGTACATGCTAGGACCAGAGTACTCTGAAAACATAATGTGTGCATCATAGTTTGATTGCAAAGTTAGGTTGGTTTACAAAATCAAATAGTCAAAGGTTTCATGAAAGAAATATAATCAAACATCAAACCAAAATCAATACAAAAAAATTTGAATATCAAATGGAGAGGGTCTTTCATTCATATAACCACAAAACTCTTAGGCATGCTTAGAATCGAAAGGGTCACAAACAAGGAGAGCAACATGCTCATAGCAAGAAACCACAATTCTGTAATAAACCATATGCTTTCAATGAAATTTTAAAATAGAATAGTAACGATAGTTGCGAGTTTTCATGCTTTCAGTCATGAAAACTAAGCATGAATAGATGATAGGTAAAATGTGACGACTTACAACTGTCGTTTAGAGAAAACGCTCATGAAGAGTAAATAAAAGTTCATAGACCCTATGTAGGAAGCTTATAAAAATAATAATTACATAATCGCTACCAACACAACCATACTGGGGAAAGGCCTCTTTTTGTTTTTTGCTTCCTTTTTTTATTTTAGCTTGCCTGCTTTTGGTCAATTTCATTCTCTGATTCTTTGGGTGATCCATCTTGACTCCCTGGTTCTGAAATTTCATTGAGAAAATTTGTCCTTTTTCCATTTTTTCCTTATGTTCAGTCATCGTTGCACCCTACTTGTGTGACCCAGAGTGATGACGTCACACTTTGTTTTTCCTTTAGCCTTTGACGATCCTTCATCGTTGTATTGTGCTCTTCTGCAGCCTGCGATGATTCCTATGGAAATTTTTGGAGTGACAATAAACTTTTTTCTCCTTGCCCATATTTGTCTTTACTTCTTGGGGTGAACTTTTAGTCTTGGTGAATGATTGGTTTGGATCTTTTAGCCTGAATTTGATTATTTCTCAAGTATTGAGAATCTTTTTCATAATATTTATAAGTTTTATCTTTGACTTCTGATTGCAAAAGTATAATCTCAAGGCTTTGTCCCTGAGTGCTTGCTAGATAAGTTGTTATTGATATTTTTGAGTTTTGGATTGTTGTTGATTGGAAAATAATTTTTGTTTGCATGCGAAAAATAATTTTTTCTTACTTTTTTAATTTTTGTTTGCATTATGAGTTTAGTTTGGGAAATAGTATTGTGAGTGCATTGATCTTCTTGGACAACTCTTTCTTTTTTGAATTAGATCTTTGTTTTGATTTGAAAAGGAAAGGACTTAAGTTTATTCTTCTATTAGTAGTCTTTACAAGAATTGTATTGCATTCAAATATTTGTTGAAAAAGAGAAAATTGAAAATTTTAGTAGCTTTGATTGTTTGGAATCAATATCATTCAAACATTGAAGAAATTGTKCTTTGTAACTTTTTGCGTTCTAGAAAGAGAAACCTTATCCCTTGTGTAATTAGAGTTCATCGAACAAAAATATTTCATCTCATATATATTTTCATTTTGTTGGGTCAATGTCAACAACTTCATCAGTTTCATCTATGTTTCCCTTTTTTAGTAAGTAACARCCATTAAAATTCAGCGTAATTTTAAAATCTACCTTGCAACTTTTATTTTCTAGAAATTTTATACACCAACATTAGCTAGGATATATCTTTGGAATAGGTTGTGAGGCACACTCTCCAAATCATCAAAACACACAATAGTATCTTGTGAAAGGGAGAGTTTAAATCCACTTGCTACATTTTGTTCTGGGAAGCCCTTCTAACACAAGGGTCAATCACGAGGTCAAATTAGGGTGGAAAGAGTTACTCACCCTACWTTTTTGGTCTTGTCATAGATATTGCACGTATTATTGGGGATCACTTGAGAAGAAAATAATGTGCAGACCTTCTCGAGGAGATTTCGAGCTTAGATACCCTACCTTTGTGCGTGGATCGGACTGTCAACTGCTTCCCTGTGCATCATTGTCATAATTGGTAACCTTACTGGCCTATCTCTTTAGATTCTTTACACGAGGTGACTATGGATGGGAAATTCTTCACGGTACCTGGAATTGACATTAGCCAAACTCACTCGGGCTCCTTGGAGGGTATACCCATGATTATGTGTGGGATCTTGCACCATGGTGTAAGTCCTTTAGGTAGGTCGTCAACGTAACTTTTCCACCCGCTTTATCCCATCCCCTTCTTGTATTGATTTTACGACGTTGGATTTAATCACCAACTAATGAATTTGAAATAAGAAGGTTTGTTTGTGTGTTTGATATCTAGATTTTATTAGTGAGTGTTGTTTGTTTCTCTAGTTGGCCATAGATTTATTTCATTATTTATTTGGTGTGGCCAACATCATCCCTCGTCATTCATGTAGGATGCAAGGATTGCCTCCGGAAGAGCCAGAAGAATACAATCATTTTCTTCCTAATTTACCAGAGGGTCCTTCTCCTAAAGGAGAAGTCAATAACGATGCGTTCTCTGAGATTGGAAGTTCTACTCCATTGGTAGAATCAACACTTCCTATAAATTCATTATTGAGTGTTATACAAGATCCACTTTTTCTCCAAATAAACTCGTTGGGAAATGTTGTTGCTGAAGACTATACTAGAATACCTATTGAACCTTATGCAGAGTCTGGTGTAGATGATCTACCCTTTCAAAGTTAATCGTTTAGAACTCTGATTCATACTGCTGGAATTTTTAATCCTAGCTCGGTCCCCATCCATTCTTTTTGGAGGACCTCCTCGGGACACAATATTTTTGATAAACTAGGAATGAGCCCAAATTAACCTATGTCATCACATACACTCGTGACTTCCACTTCTTATGCAATACCTTTAGATCATTTTACTGGAATGACAAGTAATGTTGTTACAGTTTTAGACCAGTTGTTGGTTGGTTCTCATACAATTCTTCCCCTCCAACTCACTAGCTCTACTGCGGTCCCACAAGTTACACATTTTTATGTCGGATGTCCAGTCATAACTCAAGCTCCTATTGGAATGCCACGTTCACCTAGATCAAGACCATCACTTTCACCTGGGTACAACACTCTTAATACTTCTAATGATAATCCTGCCCATATTCCATCCGAAGGGCCTAATATTTTTATTCCACCTGGGTATAATGCTGCTAGCATTTTTGTTCCTACACATACCCAAGTTCTCTCTAGAAGGCTAGCATTCCTCCTCCACCTCCACCTGGAGGATCTAATCGTCTTGGCTGAAGTAGCTCTAATCAAGTTGTAGGCACCAGTCATTCTATCACTTCTAGTTTTCAAATTCATGTTGGAGGCCAACCTCAAGTTGGGGGGAAACCCCAAGTTGGGGGTCATAACCCATTGTACAGGCAATATACACATGGATCACAATATAAACCTTGGAATTTTCCTTTCCAAGGAAATCAACAACTGCCTACGGGGAAAACTCCTCAAGTAAATTCTTTTGTACCCCCTACTCCTAAACAACCATATCCAAGCTTTGTAAATCCTACCTGGGGCCAAGTTTTTCATTCTAATTCTCCTTTCCAAGGTAGCAAACCAAATCAACCAACAAATGTTGGCTACTTGACTCAAAACCCTTCACAACTGAATTTGACAGGACCCTCTAACTATCTACAGACTGTTTATGGTCCTACTGGTATACCTACAAGATTACCTCCTCAAAATTACCAGTTTCCTCAAGTGAACAGACAATTGTCTTTTCTAGCTCCTTTGGATTTACCAGATTTATCTAGGATTTTGAATGATCCTATTTTGCATTCTCCTTATTAGCCATTCATACCTGCCAAATTACCATCAGACATTCCTAAGTTTGACAGTCGATCGGGAGAAGACCCAAATAATAACGTCATGACATTTCATCTTTGGTGTTCATCCAACTCCTTGATGGATGACTCCATTCGATTACGTATTTTCCAATGAACTCTTACGGGTTCAGTAGCCAAATGGTATATCGAATTTCCACGAGGATTCTTCAATGATTTCAACATCTTAGCTATGTCTTTCTTAATGCATTACCAGTTACGGATACGGTATGAGACTGGAACCGAAATTTTGAGTTCATTTAAATAATCCTAGTCTACTCATATTTCATATCATATTCACAAGTGGAGGAGGAGGATATGATTAATCAAATTTCCCCTTCCTGATCAATTGTTGGCTGAGTGGTTTACCAAATCACTCATCGTTTCTATAGCTCTTGATGTTTCCATGGGCGATGTCATCATTGAAGAGCAGGCAATTAGTCATGTTCAATACTTATATCTCGTTTATTCACAAATGAGCACACTATATAACTTGATCCCTGATGCTCCTCGCCCATCTACAAATACAACCCCAACACCTCTCGTATCTTCTCATGATGTTGATGGTCTGATTGGCACTTTTCATGCTAAAACTCAGTGCAAACAAACCAGTCATTCCAATCCCAAATATACTACTGCTAATGTACAAAATACTACTCCTCTAACTCCTTCTCCCAGTAAAACCTCTGATTTTAATATGGTTTAGTCTACACCTACCGGTAAAAATCAAAATAAAAAAAAATGGAAGGGTAAGAATAAAGAGAATAAAAATAATAATCAACAATCTGATAAACCCAAGACTCAGTCTGTTGATGATAAAGAAAATCGAAAACCTTTTTATCCTTGTCTTATCTGTGGTGAGGATCATTATACGAAATATTGTCTGAGACATGCGAAGGTTACTAAGTTCCTGCAAGGGATTGGGACACCTCCTGTAGTCGTCGTTTTGTCACAACATTTTCCCTCTCAACAACAGTGCCAATTGGTTATTGATGACCAACCTTCTCCCTCTACCACATCTTATGTACTTATGTGTACTGGTGACTCCAAGAAGAATGAGGTTGCAGTCGCTACTCAAACCAAGTATTATTCTCCTTCCAAAGAGAAAGTTGACGATTCACCACCTCCATTGGTTCAACCTCCTCCATCGAGTTCACCTCTCAACATTCCTCTTAATATTGAATGACCGAGTCTAGATACAGTTCTTCGTCCTCCTTCTAAGGGCGTTGTTCATAAGTCATCATTTAACCCCCATGTGTGTGCCACTCAAAATTACAGTATTGTAGAAGATCTTGCATAGGCACCTTCTGCGATGTTGACTCTCGAAGTCCTTCAAGTTTTCCTACGCAACTAAAGGAACTGTTAAAGGTTATTGGTGGAATTGATCCTACCGATACAAACTTGATAATCTTTGACATGGAATATCACATTCTAAGACTCCCTCATCAATTAGCATTTCAAATACAAGTCATTGTGTAAAATAAGAACATTTGTCAAACCGTTGTTGATGAAGGAGCTTCGACTTGCGTCATGTTCATTACTTGTTGGGAATCCATTGGCTCTCCTTCCCTTACCGAGTCACACAATACTCTAAAATATTTTTATGGTACAGGTTTTAAACCTTATGGTGTTCTTCCTTCGTTATATATTGTGTTAGAAGGCAAAGTGGTCACTGTTGAGGTTGAGTTGTTTGATGCATATCTTGATTACAACCTTCTACTTGGTTGTAGTTGGATTGATTCTATGCGCACAGTTGTTTCTACTCTTTTCCGTGTGATATGTTTCCCTCACCAAGGAAATTTTTTTACCATAGATCATCTCACCTTCTTTAGTTCTGATTCACGTACTAGTAACGCTCCTTTCATTGTGAAAACACCTCCTGGTTATGAGAATGTCGGTGTGGGTCTTTTAAAGGATTTATCATTAATGGGTACCTTCCTCATTCCACCACCTGATGTTCCTCCTCCTTTTGTCGCTTTGATTAACATGATCTTGGAAAAACCCCTGAGTCTTATGACCCTTTGATAGTACCTATCTTTGACGTTTGTCTTTGTTATGGCGACCGAATGCCTTTAAGTATGGTAGAATTGGATTATCAAGCTATTCAATCAACAAATCCTTCTCCCAGTTCTCTCTTAGATATGTCTCCTGATCCATTTCACATATATGAGATGATCATGATAGTTATTTCCATGGAATATACCCCATGGGATGATGGGCATCATCATTCTATCCTCTTCCTGGAACCCAAGACTATAGAGAGTTACCAACAGATTTCGAATCTGTCTACTGTCATTACTATTCCCCCTATTTCTGAACCAACATGTGATGTTTTGTACAAAGGGAATTTGGGAAATATTTCACCCACCATCCCTCTAGATATTTCTATTAAGCTTGGAATCATGGAAAATGTTCATATCAGTGCCTCATGTTCTCCTGATGAGATATGAATTTACAAGGCCCTTTTCCAAGAATTTCATGAAATTTTTGCATGGAGCTATGAAGAGATGCCTGGAATTGATCCAGATATTGTTGTACATGAAATTAAGACGTACCCGAACGTTAAACCTGTTCGACAGAGACTTCACCCATTTCATCTACGCAAAGTTGTTGTTATTAAACTCGAAGTTGAAAAACTAATTAAAGTCAGTTTTCTCTACCCTGTAATTTGCATTGGTCCATTCGCTAAATGGGGCATTGAATTCATGACATGTAACCCTCACTCGATCGGGGGGCATGGATACGTTATCATAGATGTGGATTGTTTCACTAAATGGGCCAAGGTGATGCCTACATTTGATAATGCCGAGAAAAATGCAGCATTGTTCACATTCAATCATATCATTACTAGGTTTGGTGTCCCTCAAGCCATCGTCACTGACCATGGTAGTCATTTTTGCAATTTCATGATGTATGAACTTACCGATAAGTTGGGTCTTTGACATGAAAACTCAACCCCTTTCTATCCAAGGGCCAATGGCCAGGTTGAAGCAATCAACAAAGTTCTAACTACTATGCTTCGACGAATGGTAGGGATTC
>JASDQU010737906.1:182529-211405 GCA_032191745.1 Picea mariana
TACCCATATTTTCATTTGAGGATATTGTGGAGTGGGTATTCCCCATTCCACATGTTGAAGGCACAAAATGGGGACCCTCTCTATTACCAGTTAATCCTCCTATGGACAAGTGGATTCCCTCTTGGTATCTAGACCATTAAAACCAAGACAGAAAGGGTGCTATCATTGGTCACTCACATCCTTTTAGATCTAATTAAGCTAATGAATGAAGAGGAAGAAGAAAAGTGTACCTTTTTAAATGGTTTTTCTCCTCGCAAATTCCAAGTTGAGCTTCAATCCCAAGCTCCTTGATAGGTCCTGTAGAACAAAAAAAGATACATAAAGCTTCCTATTCTACTGAGATTATCTCAAATACAGATCTATATACTAAATACAAGTTCATGTGGAACAAACATAAACTTGAAAGAGACAGGCCAAGCATGTATGTATATTAATGAGAACAAATGAAGAATACTTACAATCCTCTGATGAAGGCGCAGCAACTTCTTCCATATCTCCTTGTCCAACCCATTTTCTCAAGTAATCTACACTGATTATGATTCAATGGAATCTCACTTATGAGATCATAAGTTAGATGCTTTACAATGTCTCTCTTTGTACTGTATGTTGCCTATGAGATCATAGGTTTCATACCTCCAATATTTTCATCTCCCTTTCACCATGACAAGGCCTCCTTATATAGGCTTGGAGAGGCCCAACCACTTGAGAGATCTTTGGGATAAGTTGATTATTCCTCTCATTCAGTTGTGGATCTTCCCTAAGATCATGCCTTGAACTCATATTCGAATCCAACCAACTTCATAGATTGAGGGGATTCTCCCTTGATTTCCTCCAACAAACCAAATTTCGCCCAAAAAAGGCCAGCGCTCCCTCAAAAGGGACACAGAGTGTTGGAATGATCCCCTAGAAGAGGTTACAGAGTGCTAGCACTCCCTAACAGAGCATAGGGGAGCGCTCCCTTCCCAAAATTGACTTTTTAGTGGTTTTTCCAATGGCAAAAGGCTTGTACTCCTTGTCAAGTGATTTATCCTCTTCAAAACCAGTCTTTGAGGTGTCTTAAGTGTCCTTATGATGTCGTTATAGGCATGACATAGGAAAGATGGAAGTATGATTTTTGTGACACTTGTGTTCAAGATGTGACACTTGCGAACAAGATGTGACACTTACAACACTTGTAATGATGACACTTGTGACACTATCGAAGTGAGTAATTTTGATGTGTAACAGATTGTCCCCCAAAGTGAGAAGTCAGAAGACGATGATGACTGAAGTACTTTGTAGAATTTTTTGAGCAAGGGTATGGACACAAAGAGCTTGGTGGAAGTTGCACACAACCATCAAACAAATATTATGACATGTTTCAAACCTAAGGCAGGCATACCTATGCTTGAGTGATAAAGACTTTTTCAGGTATGGACGCCATAGAATACACTAGGGATCCATAATTATATTGACAAAAAGTATAGCCACCAAACATACAATGTGGATCTATACTACCATGACATGAATTGATCATAGCCATGAAAAATACACTGTGGATCTACGAGATGACAAGACATAGCCACAGACCAATACAAAGTGGATCTATGTGACAGTATATGTGTCAATATTCAAGAGAAACTTCATCGCAACCTGGGTAAAGTATATATCAGAGTGAATGACTTAACCCAAGGTATTCTTACCAATCCTGATGTAGTACAAATCTAACCATGTGAATAGATGTCTTGATGTCGAACATGGAAAAAACCACTTAATTACCGGTCAATGATGTAAATCGTTAACAAGCACAAGGTAAATCACCATTGATGTCAATGATTCTTAAGGTACCCTAGTACATTCCAGCGAATGTGAATAGATGAGTTGAAGTTGAACATCTGTGGAATCATCTGATCAGAGGTCAATGATGTAAACCTACTGTTGAACATGAGGAGGCCTACCATTGAGGCATGTAGGTCCCAAAATACTAACTAGTTTCTAAGTCTAGCTCCTGGATAATGTGTTGAAGTCAACAGGAATAGACTCGTCGAAGGAGAGCCTTGATGTATCCCCCATCAATGACATGAAACGAACACAGAGATTTAATTGGTGGATCAAATGAACATGGACTGACACAGGTATTGAAACAAGATATTTGTGATGGTTGACTCTCGAGGTAGATACTTCCCTTGAACACTAAGGCATAACAACAGAAACTTGCAGGGACCAAAACTTGATAATGCAATGGATACTGTGAATTACATCAGGTGACCCAAAGGAGTAAGGAAACTCAAAGGATTGGTTCAATGTAGAGGTTCAGCAGATTGAAATGCATGCAAAGATAAAATGTCGTGTCCAAGGGCGACCGTAAGGTCACTAGTAAAGTTCTCAAAAACTGATTGGCTTGCTTCTTTCAATTTTTTCTCCCATCCAGATAGATGAGTACCTCTGTTTGGTTTAACGAGCTCGAGGAGGGTAACACATTCTTGATATAACTCACCTTCGATAAGTTCCTCTTTGAGGTGTCTTAAGTGTCCTTATGATATCGTTAGAGACACAAAATAGGCAAGATGGCAGTATGATGTTTGTGACACTTGTGAAACTTGTGAAACTTGTGGTCAAGATGTGACACTTGCAGACAAGATGTGACACTTACAACACTTGTAATGACGACACGTGCGACACTATTGAAGTGAGTAATTTTGATGTGTAATAGATTGCCCCCGAAAGTGTGAAGTCAGAAGACGATGATGACTGAAGTACTTTGTAGACTTTTTCGAGCAAGGGTATGGATGCATAGAACCTGGTATAAGCTGCACACAAACATCAAAAAAATATTATGACATGTTTCAAACCCAAGGTATGCATACCTATGCTTGAGTGATAAAGACTTTTTCAGGAATGGCTTCCATAGAATACACTATGAATCCATAATTATATTGACAAAAAGTATATCCACCAAACATACAATGTGGATCTATACTACCATGACATGAACTGATCGTAGCCACAAAAAATACACTATGGATATATGAGATGACAATACATAGGCATAGATCAATACAAAGTGGATCTATGTGATAGTATACGTGTCAATATTCAAGTGAAACTCTGTCACAACCTGGGTAAAGTATATATCAGAGTGAATGACTCAACCTAGGGTATTCTTACCAATCCTGATGTAGTATGAATCTAACCATGTGAATAGATGTCCTGATGTCGAACATGGCAGAAACCACTTGATTACCAGTCAATGATGTAAACCGTTAACAAGCGCGAGGGAAATAACCGTTGATGTCAACAATTCCCAAGGTACCTTGGTACATTCCAGCGAATGTGAATAGATGATTTGAAGTCGAACATCCATGGAATCATCCAATTAGAGTTCAATGATGTAAACCTATTGTCAGAGGTGAGGAGGCCTGCCATTGAGGCATGCAGGTCCCAAAGTACTAACTAGTTTCTAATTCTAGCTTCTGTATAATGTGTTGAAGTCGACAGGAATAGAATCATCGAAGGAGGGCCTTGATGTGTCCCCCATAAATGACATGAAATGGACACAGAGATGTAATTGGTGGATCAAATGAACATGGACTGACACGAGTATTGAAACAGGATATTTGTGATGCCTGACTCTCGNAAGTCGAACATCCATGGAATCATCCGATTAGAGTTCAATGATGTAAACCTATTGTCAGAGGTGAGGAGGCCTGCCATTGAGGCATGCAGGTCCCAAAGTACTAACTAGTTTCTAAGTCTAGCTTCTGTATAATGTGTTGAAGTCGACAGGAATAGAATCATCGAAGGAGGGCCTTGATGTGTCCCCCATAAATGACATGAAATGGACACAGAGATGTAATTGGTGGATCAAATGAACATGGACTGACACAAGTATTGAAACAGGATATTTGTGATGCCTGACTCTCGAGGCAGATACTTCTCTTGAACACTGAGGCATGACCACAGAAACTTGACAGGGGCCAAAATTTGATAATGCAATGGATAATGTGACTTACATCAGGTGACCCAAAGGAGTAAGGAAACTCAAAGGATTGGTTCAGTGCATAGGTTCAACAGATTGAAATGTGTGCAAAGATAAAATTTCATGTTCAAGGGCGACTGTAAGCTCACTAGTAAAGTTCTCAAAAACTGCTTGGCTTGCTTCTTTCAATTTTTTCCCCCATCCAGATAGACGACTACCTCTTTTTGGTTTAATGAGTTCGATCAGGGTAACACATGCTCAATATAACTCACGTTTCGTAAGTTCCTCTTCTTTTTTTAACGAACTGGAAGAAGTAAGGGTTTGATCCCGTATGGCCCTTCAATGTATGATCGTTTAAGAAGTCCAGAGAAGGTAAATTCAGTTGTTTTTCATATTTAGAGAGTCTGAAAATGACTTAAAGATGACTCCAATGTGGTCCTTTTTCATAATATTAGTCTCGCGAGGTCGAAAGAGAGATAAATTATCACTCGAAAGACGCCCTTTCAAACATTTTAATGAGTGGGAAAGGAAGAAAGATCACTCGGAAATCTTTTCATGTTTAGAGATTCTGAAAAGAGCTTAAAGGAGACTCCAGGGGGTTCCTTTTTTGTGTATCCATGCGAGCCCGAAAAAGAGATAAAAGGTTGCTCGGTTACATTCTCATGTTTTTACGAGCACGAGAAAGAACAAAGACTAAGCTCGGTACTCTGCCCCTAGCTTGAAAGCTAGTGGCTTAACTGTAGAATGATCGTCAAAGGCTAGAGACATGCCCCCCAAGCTTCAATCATTCATGGACTTTGAGGTTGTCACCAATTTCTGTACTAGATGGAGAAAAAGGATACAAGTGGATGAAACGAAGGTTCAAATATGAGAGCTAATGAAAGATTCAACTCTACATCTATGATATCTAGAAAAAGACTCGACTTGACAAGAGAGGTGACTGTTTCATTTTTTAGTGAGCTTGATACATGAAAAGAACTATTCTCAAGGCTCCAGGTTCAATCCTAGATTTTTGTTTCATTTTTTAACGATCTTGTTACAGAGAGGAAAAAATATGCTTATGGCCTCTGTTTAATTTTTTAACGAGCTTGCCACAAAGAAGAGAAAACTATGCTCGTGGACTCTTCTTGATCAAGGCTTCCAAGAGGATAATGCTCTGGAAGGACACCATGTCAAGGGACAAAAATCGATCATGGCTTCCAAGATATCTTCATTGGATGGAAGAAGAATGCTCTGGAAGGAACACATGTTGAGGGTCTCGCCAGGGGTAAGGAGATCAGACTCCAATATCCCTACCGAAGAGATCACCATGTGAACTACCAGATCTAAGTCATCAGAAATTGAATTCATGGGAGACAACGCCACATAATTGACATGTGGCAGAGCTGATACCGACTTCATATAAGACCCATTTAGGGAGGTTATTGGGTTGATGGTCAATTCAGAGCCAACAAACAAAAGTTGATCAATAGTCACCATTCTTCCATCGTGCGAGAAATATATCACACAGAAAAAAGTGGACACAATAGCTTTAATGGCATAGACATAATCTCTCCCAAGGAGTAAATCAAAATCCAAGGGGTCCTGGACTACCATAACATCAATAAAGACAGTTTTCCCTCCCAAAGTTATGGGAAACTAAGGAAGGATCCCTAAAGGGTGATTGGTTCTTTTGTTAAAAGCGAATAGAGTTTGGGTAACCGGTACAAAATGAGGATAACCCAAAGCTTTCCAAGCAATAGAGGACAAAATACTAACGGATGAACCTTCATCTATCAGTGCATGAGGAACATCCTGACCACAAAATTTTACTGTAATCTTGAAAGGAATGTGAGAGGGAAGATGAGGTCCAGTTAGCACACCCCAATAAAAAATGATGGCCTCATTACTTGGAAGGGTTTTCGCAGGAAAAGGAGGAATCCCCCCTGGCATGGTAGATCTTGTTTCAATGAGAAAAACGTGGGAAAAATCCGGTTTACTCTCTAAAGGGAGAGTAGGATCGATCGATGATGAGATTGGATCGACCACCTTGGCACTATTCAGAGGAAGAGTGGGATTGACTAATGATCTAACCAGATCAACCACTTTGGCTCTCTTCGGATGAAGAGTGGGACTAACCGATGAAGGGACTGGATCAATCACTTTAGCACTCGTCAGAGGAGGAGTGGGATTGACCGATGAAGTAATCAGAGCAACCACTTTGACACTCGTCAGAGGAAGAGTGGGATTGACTGATGAAGGGACTGGATCAGTCACTTTAGCACTCATTAGAGGAGGATTGGGATTGACCAATGAAGTAATTGGAGCAACCACTTTGACACTCATCAGAGGAAGAGTTGGATTCATCGATGAAGTCGTCGGAGCAACCATTTTGGAACTCGTCATAGGAGGAGTGGGATTGATTGATGGTAGAATCAGATCGACCACTTTTACACTCTTCAAATGAAGGGTGGGACTAACCAATGAAGGGATTGGATCAGTCACTTTAGCACTCGTCAGAGGAGGAGTGGGATTAACCGATGAAGTAATTGGAGAAACCACTTTGACACTTCTCAAAGGAGGAGTGGGATCGACTAATGGCGGAGTCAGGTAAACCACTTTGACACTCTTCAGATGAAGGGTGGGACTGACCAATGATGGGACTGGATCAGTCACTTAGGTTTCACTTTCCAGATGAAAAGTGGGGTTGATCGATGACAGAACTGGATCAACTACTTTGGTGAGTGGTTCAACCGAGGATGAAACTAAATTGACCACCTGATCAACCAGATTGATCGAGGATGGAAAATGATTGACCAGTCCATCAACTAATGATGGGTTGGGATAAATCTTACGATAACCTTTTGGAATTTGAATTTTTTCCAAAAGAGAAGAAGCCTCGTCCATACGAGGATAGAGGTGAGAATAATGATGACCTTTTCATAACATGCAAGGGAATTTGATAGTTGTCTTCTTCTTACCAACCTTAATGTCACTAGTTGACAGGGTATCAGTGGCATGACCAGCAGGGGCCGATGACGTGGAAGACCACATTTCTAAGACCTTGGGAATACGAGGGCAATCCCTCATAAAGTGGTCACCCTTACAAAGACTGCAAGGGAATTTGGGTTTCAGATTCTTCATTTTAATCTTGTTGACCTCATAAATACTCCCAGTACTATTAACAGTAGCTGGTTGTTTGGATCCAACATTTGATGTAGTTGGAGGTTTGGTCCCTTTCTGGTTCTTCTTCTTCTCTTTTCGTTTCTTCTTCTTCTTATCAACCTGGCTACTCGCTTTAGAGATTTCACTAGGCGAAGAAGGAGAAATGGAAGGAGACCTAATGGATGAAGAAGGTGAAAGGTCAACATGAGGTTGATGTGTGGGTGGTGTGCTTACATCTGAAGCACCTGCATTCAAGATGACCGGAGTGGAAAAAAACCATACCGATAACCCAATTGTGAGACCTGGAAGGCTCAAAGTAGCGATGTAAGGAGGACCAAAGTTTTTGTAAGAAGTAAAAACAAAGGGTTCCCCTGGAAAAGGGGTTCCTTCGTTAGTCATCTTGGGAACTAACGCCATAAAAATAAATATCCAACCTAGATTCTTCTAGGGAGAACAAACAACACACACTAAAAATCTAGTAAGAAAGCAAGCAAACAAAACCTTCTCACAATGAGCACACTAGTTGGTGATGAAATCCAACGTCGCAAGAACAAAGTAAGAAGGGGCTGAGATAGAGTGGGTGGAAAAGTTACGTTGAAAACCTGCTTAATGGACTTACACCCTGGTGTAATCTCCCACACCTAATCATGGCTATACCCTCCAAGGAGCCCGAGTGAGTCTGGCCAATGTCGATTCCAGGTATCGTGAAGAATTGTCCCTCCATAGTCACCTTGTGTAAAGCCCTAAAAATATAGGCCACTAAGGTTACCAACTACAATAGTAATGCCTGGGGAAACAGTCAACAGTCCGATCCACGTGCAAGGGTAGGGTATCTAGCCTGAAATCAACTTGAAAGGCTTACACTCATCATTGTGGTTATACCTTCAAGATACCCCCATAATATGCGCAATCTCTACACCAAGACCGACAAAGTAGGGTGAGTAACTCTGTCAGTCTTAATGCGGCCTCATGATTGACCCTTGTGTGAGAAGGGCTTCCCAGGACAAAATGCAGCAATTGGATTTCACCGCTCCCAAACACAAGATCCTATGTTTGTTTTCAGCTTTGGAAAGTTATCATTCACACCTATTCCAAAGCCCTACAACTGATCTAATGTAGGTTCTCTACCAGAAAATGTAAAAATGTCTAATCAATTTTAGTTTAGCGCTTAATTTTTAAAGTTTTTGTTTCTCAAAAGGAAAATGGTGTGGACAATATGGTGTTTTGATCGACTCGAAATTTATGCAAAGAGATGAAAATGCAATCTTTTCATTTCAATGAAAACTATGCTACGAGAAGGAGAAAACATTCATCAATTCAGATGCACAATGTCCCAAAATGTCAAAAAACATGCAATTTCACTACTTTAAATGTAAGCATTCAAGGAAGACAATAAAATGTGAAGAAGAATCCAAGAAATGATAGGGAGAAAGAGAAACTACGTAAAACTAATTGCTTGGGAAAATGACCTCAAAGATCAAATGGAATGGTGCATAGACCTTTGAATTTCCTCACAAAAGCTTCCACTCAGTCAGATAAATGAGAAGAAAATAGTAAATTGACTCTAAATCAAAAAAGACAAAGAGTGACTTCAAGGCAAGGAAAGAAAATGTCAAAATTCCAAACAAAAAGTGACAAATTCTTAGAAAGCAAAGTGTTGAAGGCCAAGATAAAGATAAATTGAGATGATAAGACCCTGAGAAAGTGCCAAAAGAAAAAATTGAACCTTATAGAAAGAAACCCTAAAGGATTTTTCACAGAAAGGGGGTAATGCTCTGGTGTAAGGGGCACTAGAGCGTTCCAACACTCTATGTAAGCCCAGTAGGGAGTGCCATCTCTTTGGTAACAAGGGTAGGGGGCGCTGGCCTCTAAAAATTCAGAAAAAATGCCCAGAAAGTCAAAGAATCAAGCAAACTCAGTTAATCAATTTGAAGGTGATGAAATCAAGAGCCAATCAATCAGATCTAATAATCAAAGACAGTATGGAGAAGTTCAAGAAGTGGGCAAAGGGCCAAAACAATATCTAGGAAAGGAAACAAAAATCATAGCTCCTCCCCAATGGAGACGCCAATTTCTGTTACAGGTGAATCCTCCTGCAGACAACCGGATTCCCTCTTGGTATCTAGACCCCTAAAACCAAGACAGAAAGGATGCTATCATTGGTCACTAGCATCCTTTTAGATATAATTAAGCTAATGAATGAAGAGGAAGAAGAAAAGTGTGCCTTTTTAAATTGTGTTTGTCCTCGCAAAGTCCAAGTTGAGCTTCAATCCCAAGCTCCTCGATAGGTCCTGTAGAACAAACAAAGATACAACAAGCTTCCTATTCTACCGAGATTAGCTCAAATACAGATCTATCTATTGAAGACAAGTTCATGTGGAACAAACATAAAATTGAAGGAAACAGGCCAAGCATGTATGTATATTAATGAGAACGAATGAAGAATATTTACAATCCTCTGATGAAGGTGCAGCAGCTTCTTCCATCTCTCCTTGTCCAACCCCTTTGCTCAAGTAATCTACATTGATTATGCTTCAATGGAATCTCACTTATGAGATCATAAGTTATATGCTTTACAATGTCTCTCTTTGTACTGTATGTTGCCAATTTTTGTTACAGGTGAATCCTCTTGTGGATAAGTAGATCCCCTCTTGGTATATGCACCCGTAAAACCAAGACAGAAAGGGTGCTATCATTGGTCACTGACATCCTTTTAGATATAATTAAGCTAATGAATAAAGAGGAAGAAGAAAAGTGTACATTTTTAAATGGCGTTTACCCTCGCAAAGTCCAAGTTGAGCTTCAATCCCAAGCTCCTCGATAGGTCCTGTAGAACAAACAAATATACAACAAGCTTCCTATTCTATCGAGATTATCTCAAATATAGATCTATCTACTGAAGACAAGTTCATGTGGAACAAACATAAACTTTAAAGAAACGGGCCAAGCATGTATGTATATTAATGAGAACAAATGAAGAATACTTACAATCCTCTGATGAAGGTGCAGTAGCTTTTTCCAACTCTCCTTGTCTAACCCCTTTGCTCAAGTAATCTACATTGATTATGCTTCAATGGCATCTCACTTATGAGATCATAAGTTATATGTTTTACAATGTCTCTCTTTATACTGTATGTTTCCTGATCATAGGTTTCATACCTCCAATCTTTTCATCTCCCTTTCACCATGAGAAGGCCTCCTTATATAGGCTTGGAGAGGCCCAACCACTTGAGAGATATTTGGGATAAGTTGAGGATTCCTCTCCTTCAGTTGTGGATCTTCGCTAATATCATGCCTTGAACTCATATTCGAATCCAACCAACTTTAGAGATTGAGGGGATTCTCCCCTGATTTCCTCCAACAAACCAAATTTTTCCCAAAAAAGGCCAACGCTCCCTCAAAAGGGACACAGAGCATTGGAACGCTGCCCTGGAAGAGGGTACAAAGTGCCAGTTCTCCCTAACAGAGCATAGGGGAGCGCTCCCTTCCAAAAATTGACTTTTTAGTGGTTTTTCCAGTGGAAAAAGGCTTGTACTCCTTGTCAAGTGATTTCTCCTCTTCAAAACCAGTCTTTGAGGTGTCTTAAGTGTCCTTATGATGTCCTTAGAGGCACTTAATAGGAAATATGGCAATATGATGTTTGCGACACTTGCGAACAAGATGCAGAACTTACAACACTTGTAATGACAACACTTGTGACACTATTGAAGTGAGTAATTTTGATGTGTAACACTCTCTAGGAAGAAGGATGCCAAAATAGATCCATACTCGAACTATTTCAATCGACTGTTCCTACACTTTGTCAATTGTTTCTTCATGTTTTTCAAAAGACCCTCGCGTCAATTGAAAACCCAAGGCTCCATACACTCTATAGCATACTGAAAATGGATTTGTAAATTCATGTGAGGAGCCACACTCCCTACCATCCAAGTGATAGTGTAGAGTATAGTTCTCAAAGGAAAATCTCAAACCTCCCTTATGGAAAATTTTCCAGTATGCTTCTTTGTACCTAGTACACAATGATGTGCAACATAATAGTCCATGGGTTCACCACCACCTCTGCTTCCCGAGAGTGAAACCTGAGAGCCTCGATGAGATAACCCCGTCAAGAAGTAAATTTTGTCAATCTCCAAGGTAAGTTTATGCACATCCACATGAAAGGATTTTTCATTGAAGTCCCACACATGGACTATGTACTCCAATAGCCTCAATTGGGCTCTCATTCCATGAACTTTGAAAATTTTGAGCAAGCCACACTCTCAAAGTGCCATGACAGTGCCCGGATCATTCCTGGCAAAGTAATCTTCTTCCTCGTGCTCATGTTCCCTCCAATTGACCATAATGACCAATGAAAACCTACCAAACAACATTAAAAGATGATTAGATTCATCAAAATTTAAAAGTTGGAAGTTTTCCTAGCTCTTTTTCTCTTTTTAAAATTTGAGTTGTGGTCGTCGCAGGGGCTCTCTTTTCCACAGTGTGGCATCATCGTACCCTAGTTGTGGAACCCCTGCGGTGATTTGGGATCATCGCAGTTCACGATAGGGTGATCTTGCGACGATCTCAAAGCGCAATAACCCCTAAAAAAATGCCTATAACTCAAAAATGAACCATTAAAAATGAAAAATTCAACCATGAAAAGAGAGAGGGGAAGAAGAATACCTTCTTCACGGAAGCGGTTCAATAAATGGTCCATCAGGATCTCCAGAATCGTCGCTTGAAATTCGTAATAAAAAGGAGGGTTTTTTGGCACTAATTGGGTGAAAATGCAAATGAAATGGTAAATGAACTATTTTGACCTATTTTATTCACTTTTTATCATTGTAATTTCAAATTAAATTAATTTTTATCTATGCCCTAAGAATAATGAACTTTGCAAAGTGTCTCTATTACAGGTTGAGAGGTCCGAGGGCTAGACTTTTTATATGGATCCTCCATTTTTTGTCTTTTTTGCATTTTTTTCTTATGTACATATACTTTTAGGGTTTTTTAGGAAAAAATTTGAGCATGGTCTTAATTATTTCTCACACTCGTGAAACTATGAGAATGTAATCGAGTAACCTTTTTTTGATTTTTCAAACTCGTAATGGTAATATGAAAAATAAACCCTACAGAGTATCCTTTAATCTCTTTTCAAGCTTCCTAAAAATGAAAAGATAGTCAAGCGACCTTGTTCTTTTTACGATCATAAAAGTATTTGAAGAAAATGTCCGATGAGTAATAGAATATCTCTTTTTCTGTCTAGTCAAACTAACTTACGAAAAAGGACATTTTGGAGTTTTCTTTAAGTGTTTTTCAGACTCTCTAAACATGAAAAACCCCTATTTTTTCTTTCTTTGGACTCGTAAAACAAGCATCAAAAGGCCCATATGGGACCGAATCACTCCTTCCTAGGGTTTGTCTCTTGTTTGACCATCTATAAGTCCATATGTTGGGTCCTCCTTGAGTCAGTTCTTCTAAGACAATTGTTGTGTCGTTCATATGTTCAAGAGAAGTCCAACCTAAACAAGCCTTCTATCGAGTCGACCATTTGTAGTCTTTAAAATTTCTACCATGTCAGCCTTCCCTAAGTCAGTTCTGAATCACTTCATACTCTAATCTACTTCAAATCTGTTACATATTTCGTGTCATTGATGGGGGATACATTAAGGCCCTCCTATGACGACTCTTTTCTTTTCGACTTCAACTCACTATCCGGGAACAAGACTTAGAAATCATTTAGTACCTTGGAACGTGCATGCCTCAATGACAGGTCTCCTCGCTTTCAACAATGGGTTCACAACATTGGACCTTGATTGGAACATTCTATCAAGTGTTCGACTTCAAATCATATATTCACATTCATTGGATTGTACTAGAGTACCTTGGGAGTCATTGACATCAATGGTGATTTCCCTCACACTTATTAACGATATTCATTAATGACCAGTAATCAAGTGGTTTCTACCATGTTCGACTTCGACATCTGTAATCACATGGCTAGATTCGTACTTCAGAACGATGGAAATGAATACCATGGATCTCACCATATCAATCCAGGTTGCGATGGAGTATTCATGAGTTTGTACTGACACATAGATCCAGTGTGTATGTCTCGTGGCTATGTTCAAAGTTGAATTCTTAAGAGCATAGATCCACAGTGTATTTCTCGTGGCTATGCTAAATCATGATGACATGGATCCACAGTGTATGTTTGGTGGCCATGACTCACTTGAAAATTATGATTAGCGTCACTTGTAGTCTGAGTATGGGAATGCCTACCTCAGAAGATGGTATATTATTATGCAGATGATTGATTATTTGCAGGTTCCTGACTGATGCACTCCTTGTTTTCGACACACACATTCTACAAAGTATTTCAATTGTCACAGGTTCCAACTTCATACTTTGGGGGGAATTCTGTTACACATTATTTTTGTCACCTTTGTGATCAACTGACGATATATGCATAACTCACTTCTATGTTCCCTGAAGATACTAAAATGAGACTTTCTCCATGAAGAAGTGAATCATCCTTCTTTCCTTAAAAACCATATCAAAGGAGATCATCGCACTATGATCAATTCTTGGGGTGTGATGATGCTTGATCGTCGCATGTTGCACCAAAAATGGATTGCGGCGTCACCACATGCTGCCTGTGCATAGGGTGCGACGATCCTCAAACAAGAGAAAAAGGTGAAATTCACAAAAGTTCTAGAAGGGAATCTTCTAGAACACAAGGTGGCCTCCGATCAGTTTGGATCTTACTCGCTTATCTGATTTAGTGGGATCATCCTAATATCCTCATCCATCCCTCTTTCACCCTCTATAAAGAGGGATCTCTCAAGGGAAAGGCTAGGTTGGCATATGCATGAAGAATTCCGCTGAAGATTGTACTTGTGATAGCTCTGCTTTAGCTCTCCAAGTCAGGTTATGAATTCTCTTCATTAAAAGAATTGGAGAAAATGTGTGTGTTTTGAAGCAAAGGGCCATTGGAAGGGACATTGCAACATCAAGGCATAGGTTGTATTCTCCAACTTCATTCAATATAATGCAGTAATAGATTTCTTCCCTATAAAGGTGTCTCTACTTTTATTGTATAACTCCTTGATCTTATACATAGACTTCATTGGAATATATATATTGTTGTTCTCTCTCTTTGTTGGTTTGTTCTTCGTAACAGGTTCACCATCCCACAAATCCAAATATGGAGCAGCAAGGATGACACTAACGAAGATCAAACGTCATGTAAATGGTATGTTATTTGTCCCTCTCTGAACTAGTTTATATGACAATGAAATCTAAGGAGAAACTTGTATTATGCCATGTTTTTTTCTAAATTCTTGTTGAAGTTAGGGAGATTAGTTTGTGTCTGCACTTACTGATTTGTTCGATAACAACTATGACCTGGACTTATTGTCATGACAAATGGGATCATGAGTTTCATTTTGAAATTACCACTTCTTGGGAAGAAGTTCAGGAGAGACTAAATCCCAAAGATCAAACTTCAATACAATGTACAAGTTATAAAGAGAAAGCGAGGAAATAATTTTAAAATGCAAATCAAAATCTTCTTGAAGTTGAATGGTTGAAAAAAAAATAAGAGGAGAAAATCAAGGAAACTGAGGCAGAGAAAGGTAAGAGAAAGAAGAGAATGAGAAAAATGCAGTAGCAGAATTGAAAAAGGTTGAGGAATAAAAAATATAATTGGAAAGGAAGATAAAGGAATAAAAGAAGATGAAAAGAAGAGAAAACAAGAAGAGAAACAAGAAACCAATCTAGAAAAAGATAAGCAAGACACCATAAATCATACAAAGAAATATGTACATCAACAAACCCTAATTGAGCAACCTCCCATTGATAATTTGATTGATTTAAGTATGGAGGATTTGGTAATCCAAAAATAGGCTATAGCTTCAGTTAGATATGGGAAAGGAAAATATATTTTCATAGAAGAGATAGCTACTCCTAGCAGTTTGTAAAATGTTTTATCATGGGGTGATCAGAAAACTCATGATCCTATGGATGGTGTATCAAACCTAGGATTGATTTCTTATAATAAGAGAAAAAAATACAATTGTTTAACAAAATCATAGGGAAAGAAGAATTGATTTGGATAACAATGTGATTTGCACTAATAATGAGCAAGTAATAGATACAAAAATGGTAAAGTTAACATAACTATTATCAATTAGACTTGTTATCACACATGCCACTTTGGATAAAGCTCAATTAGAAGTTATAGATGTGCAAAAGTTGGAAAACAAAATTACATTGCTAGAAAATCAAGTGAAGTATTAAAAATATGCATAGGGTTTAATAAAAACTTTCATAGAGCATGTTTTAGAGGAGAATGAATCTGGTGCACAAATCAAAAGATATTTTTATACTAAGTCCTTTCAGCTACATGAATTAAGTTTATAGATTTCCATTTTATATAATGAAAATCTTATGTGGAAAAAAACCAAGGGGAAAACTCAAGATTAGTTGTAATTCATTAACACTTTTAGAAGCATAGGAAAGATGAATCTCATAACATTAAAATTCTGATTAAAGAAGAGATATATGGGATTGAACAACACCTAAGCTACTGACAAAGAGTATTTTGTGAATCTCATAAGAAAATAGAGGATAAGTGGTTGTCTTGTATCAAAATTTCAGATTTTATTGAAGACAACACTAATAAATGAAAACTCCCTTCGCTTGTCCCACCTGAAAATTTTAATTCAACTGATCAAGTGTTCAAAACACTTGACGAATTACTCAAGCAACACAAGAAGATTTTCAAGGGATATCAATGTGGAGAAGGGACATCTCAAAAGGTTTTCAACTAATGAAGCTAAAAAGGAAGCACAAATTAATTTTTCTTTTCCCAAAATTGAAAAATATATTAAAATATTTTCTAGGGAATACCAACTTTGAGGGCCTCACGAAGGAAACATATTTTTCATCATGTTGATTTATGTAAAAATTTATTTGAACAATGGAAAAAATATTGCAAAGAGGTAGTTGGAGACCAAACCCCTAATTCACCTCAAGGTTAAATCATAAGTTGGTTATTGTAACCAACTTTCAAGTTGTATCCATAGAGGAACTTAATAAGTAAGAAGGGCTCTTATGGAAAGGTTTTTTGATGTAATTGTTTTGTAAAGACTCTTTTTGACATTCTAGTTAATATTGGAAAGACAATCATTGGCCGTGCATTTTATCACTAGAAAATGTTATTCGAGATGTGGATTATTTGGTAACTCATCTAAATGGAATGGATATTATCTAATAAATTTAATTTTGTTTATTTCTTTCCTCAACAAATCTAAATCATTTGATTTGAAAATAAATTCTATGCTTAAATTAATATTTTTTCCTTTTTATTAAAAGATCTTTTATTTCATTAGGTAGATTTTAATTTGATAGTCCTTTCTATCATGTAAGTTATCTCTCAAGTCTTTGTGTTTATTTCAATCACTATTAGATAGTTGAGTTTTTTTTCTTTCTATAAATCTCATTGAAAATTGTAAAGATAAATACAATAAACTTAGATCTCATCAAAAGGTTTCCAAACCATAAATATGAAGGGTTTTTCTAAACCAAATATGAAAGAGTCTAGTTGGACCTATTTTTTGGTTAAACCCCTATTTTTGACACTTAGGTATTTTCCCCCGTCAACATAATGGTAATTTTTTATCACCTTTCCAAATATTATCACTTTTGTGTAGTGACATCACCCATTCAATGCCTCCATTATAGAAAAGGTCTTCATGGCCAATATTTTAAAACTACATAACATGTCTAAATCCATTGCGATTGAGTGTGATCCCACCTTCACTAGAAATTTATTGCAAGAGTTGTTTTGGCTTCAAGGTACCCAATTAAATCTCAGCATAGGATATCACTGCTAAATTGATGGCTAGATGGAAGCAATCAATAAATGTTTGGAAGATTATTTATGTTGTTTTGCTTCAAAAAAGCAAGCCCAATGGGTCCAATGGTTACCCTTGGTTGAATGGTATTATGATACACTACCTATCATGGTGATACTAAAACAGCCCCCTTTGAGGAAATCTATGAAAAACTACCCATGTCAATGATCTCATACTTACCATGCCTGTATAAGGCTTAGGATGTGGAAAACACCTTGATAACACATGCTTACATTATTTCTACCCTCAAAGAGAATTTTGTTTTGACTCAAATATAAAGCAACAACTTGATCAACATCACTCCAAATGCCATTTTAACATAAGGAATCAGGTGTTCTTGCATCTATAACCCTATAATAAGACCTCACTCAAGGAGAAGAGACACCAGAAGATATCTCCTATGTTTTATGGACCTTATACTATACTCAAGCATATAGGTCCAATGGCTTACAAATTGATTCTACCCAACCATTGTAATGTACCTAGGGATCATAATATGGGGTACCTAGGGAGGTACCCAAGGGGATAATGAACATAATGTGGCCATAATAATGGAATATGAACACTTGGTAGTTGATGGGTAATAAATAGGCCCACTATGTAATTAAAAAGAAATAATATAATAATAAGTGGTAGTTGTCATAGACCTCTAGGAATGTTCATGTGTATTTATACTTTCTCATGAGTATTCCTAGGGGTCTATGCCAACTACCCCTTATTATGATATTATTTTATTTTAATTACATAGTGGGCCTATTTATTACCAATAAACTATGAAGTGGGTCTATTCCATTATTATGGCCACAGTACATTCATTATCCCCACCCAATATTTCATGTATCTTGCTTGAAGAAAGTTCTTGGGTTGAATTGCAGAGTTCAAACCAACCTTCTAAAATTGAATGAGGTGGATTCCATTTGGTTACAACTTGAGGTTGTTTTGGACAAACATGAGCTTCGTCTTCACCAATGAACTATCTAGAAAGTTTTGATCCAATGGAAGGATACATAGCCTGAAGACGCTACATGGGAACCAATAGAGATTTTCCACCAATTTTCTCATATCCATCCTTGCATACAACATTATTTTGTAAGGAGGAGGGCATGTGAGGGCCCCACCCTAACTCCCCTAGCTTATGGAATAGATTGTTACTTAATGTATTGAGTGTCATAATTTTTATTAAATAAGGCCCCATGAAATAGTAGAGTGTGAAACCAATGAATGTAAATGCCCGCATTAAAGAAGGTCCACTAGGTGGTTAGGGTTTCGATTAGTTAAAAACTATATATAGTAGTAAAATCTATGTAATTGGTTGTCAATTGAATGTTATTGTAATTGGAGCTCTACTCATGTTGAAGGTTTCCCCCTTGAAGAGGCAAGTGAATATTGCATCCAGTTCTAAATCTCAACAAAAGTTTTCTTGCTATTATTACTTTCCAATTCTAGTTTTATTTATTTTATGTTTGCAACTACATTTCCAAGTGTCTTTTTTTATTCTTTTTCTTTCCACAACTATACTCCATCTATGTTGTTTTAATTATTTTGTCTCGTATAACAAGGAACACCATAACTGGTGGGAAGTACAAAGTAAATAAAATGAAAAACTTAACAATCCTATTACTAAGTGAAACAACTTTATATAAATAAAATGAATAAATTGGCAAGCCCATCTTAATGAAACAATCTGGAGTATAAATGCAAATATTACCTAGAATTACCCATTGAAAAGTAAAAATGATCATTACATGAAATGTGAATAGCTCCTCTAACAAGTATAAATATAATCATAAATAAGGAAATATGAAGATGATCATTACATAATATGTATAAAGATTCATTAAGCTATGTTAAGATATAAAAAAAAATGATCATTACATAAAATGTGAATCATTATTTTACATGGGTTGGGTTGAAAGAAGTACTTTACTACAATATATAAGTTCATATCTTTAATATAGCACAATCCGTATATTAATAAGAACAATTATAAACGAATGATTTCTTTTAGTAAGATAAAGATTAATTAGTTATGTTTTATAAATGAGTGATGTCTTTTAGTAAGATAAAGATTAGTTAGTTATGTTAAAGTATAAAGAAAAATGATCATTACATAAAATGTGAATCATTATTTAATATTGGTTGAAAGAAGTACTTTACTACAACATATAAGTTCATAGTTTCAATATAACATAATCCTTATGTTAATAAGAACAATTATAAAGGAGTGATGTCTTTTAGTAAGATAAATATTGATTGGTTACAATTTGAATATATAAGCTCCAATATATTGTGATGATATGTTAATGGGAACAATTACAAAGGAGTGGTTCTTACAATATGAATATGCTTGGTCTTTATGTTAATGGGGACAATTACAAAAGAGTGGTGCCTATCATATGTATGATTGTTACTTGATCTTCCTCTTCTCTTTATAAAAAATAAAAATAAAAATAAAATATAAAAAATAATAAGCATTACAAGTAATTGTTTTTGATTGGTTACTTGAAATTGTTTTTGATTGGTTAGATTGAAATTGTTGAAATGTTTTTTATTAGTTGTAAATATAGTAGCATTACTTGAAATTGTTTTTGATTGGTTAGATTAAAATTGTTTTTGATTGAAATATAGTAGAAATTATTTTTGATTGGTTACGTATATTGTATGTGATTAGTTGAAATAGAAATTGGTTTTCATTACTTGAAATTGTTTTTGATTGGTTACTTGATATTGTTATTTTATAAGATTGATTAGATTGAAATTATTTTTTGATTAAAATTGTTGAAATTGTTTTTGATTGGTTAGATTGAAATTGTTTTTAACTTGAATTGAATTGTTAATTGTTGTTTAGATTGAAATTATTGTTTTTAATTTTGAAATTGTTTTGGTTAGATTGAAAAAAATTTGAATTGATTAGATTGAAATCTGTTTTAATTGAAATAGTTTTTTAATCAATTAATTATTTTGATTGGTTAGATTAAAATTGTTTTTAACCTTGAAATTGTTTTGGTTAAATTGAAATTGTTTTTAACCTTGGAACTTTTGGTTAGATTGAAATTGTTTTTTATTATTAGATTGAAATTGTTGAAATTGTTTTGGTTGGTTAGATTGAAATTGTTTTTGATTAGTTAAATTGTTTTGGTTAGATTGAAATTGTTGAAATTGTTTTGGTTGGTTAGATTGAAATTGATTTTGATTAGTTAAATTGTTTTGATTAGATTAAAATTGTTTTTGATTGGTTTGATTGAAATTGTTTTAGTTGATTAGATTAAAATTATTTTTTTATTGAAATCATTTTTTATTGGTTAGATTGAAATTGTTTTTGATTGATTAGACTATAAACTTACTGGATTAGATTGAAATTGTTTTTATTGGTGATATTGGTTAGATTGAAATTGTTTTTGATTGATTAGAGTATAAACTTAGTTGGTTAGATTGATTGAAATTGAAATTGTTTTGATTGGTGATATTGGTTAGATTGAAATTGTTTTTGATTGATTAGAGTATAAACTTAGTTGGTTAGATTGATTGAAATTGAAATTGTTTTTATTGGTGATATTGGTTAGATTGAAATTGTTTTTGATTGATTAGAGTATAAACTTAGTTGGTTAGATTGATTGAAATTGAAATTGTTTTGATTGGTGATATTGGTTACATTGAAGAGTATAAATTTAGTTGGTTAGATTGATTGAAATTGTTTGATTGGTGATATTGGATTGAAATTGTTTTGTTGGTGAGTGTAAATTGGTTAAATTAAAATTGTTTTTGATTGATTAAACTGTGAATATACTTAGTTGATTAGATTGAAATTGTTTTGATTAGTGTGAATATAGTTGGTTATTGGTGTGAATATAGTTGGTTATTGGTGTGAATATAGTTGGTTGGTGTGAAATGGTTAGATTGAAATTGTTTTGATTGACTAGTGATTAGATTGAAATTGTTCTTAGTTGGTTAGATTGAAATGGTTTTGATTAGCGAGTGGTTAGATTGAAATTGTTTTGATTAGTGAGTATGAATTGATTAAGTTTTTTTATTGGTTAGATTGAAATTGTTTTGATTAGTGAGTATGAATTGATTAAATTTTTTTATTGGTTAGATTGAAATTGTGTTTACTGATTAGTGTGAATATACTTGCTATTCTTTATTAAAAAAACTCGCTAACATTACTTGAAAATCTACTCGTGAAATTGAAATGTCAAAAAACTCGCCAACATTACATTACTTTTACTTGAAAATCTAAAATCTACTCGTGAAATTGAAATTCAAAAAACTCAAAAACATTACATTCCTTTTACTTGAAAATCTACTCTTAAAATTGAAATGTCGAAAAACTCACCAACATTACTTAAAAATCTACTCTCATGTCAAATAAAAATAAAAATTAATTCTTTACTCTCATGTCAAATAAAAATTCTTTAGTGTATTCACTTGGGGATATCCACATTTTTGGGACAAAGATTTGAGTGAAAGTGAAGTTTAATGTGATTCAAGTTGCTTAAATTGTATTATTTTCCAACAGTTTTGGGACAAAGATTTGAGTGAAAGTAAAAGTTTAATGTGATTCAAGTTGCTTAAATTGTATTCTTTGCCAGTTCAAGCTCATGAGTAGTGTTACGGAGCTCTTTCTAGATATAGAGCTATTTATATCCTTCCTTGACAAATTCACCAAATTGTATTCTTTGCCAGTTCAAGCTCATGAGTAGTGTTATGGAGCTCTTTCTAGATATAGAGCTATTTATATCCTTCCTTGACAAATTCACCAAATGATGTCTGATTTTCTTTACTTGGACTGTTCAGTCCTATGAGTTCATTGTTAAATTTATAATGTGGTAGATGTGTTCTCACTTTTTTAGTTATGTTCATCCGCGCACAAAACTGGTTAACCAACACACACTCCTAAATACACTGCTTCTGCTAATGAATCACTGTTAATGAATCACTGTTTAGAGTTAGTCGGTCCCAACTACTGGTGTTTCTATCGGGGAAACAACCTTCGCCATACTATACACAATACAAATAGAAAACACACAATTTATGAATGCTGAATAATGAAAATTTGTCCCATAGTACACCTCCAAAGGCAGGACCAAAACAGTCCACATCTTACATGAAATCATTCCTATAGCTCGATATTAAACAACAATCAGACAAACTTCCAATTTCATTCTCCATACAGAATTTATGAATGCTGAATAATGAAAATTTGTCCAATAGTACCTCCAAAGGTAGGGCCAAAACAGTCCACATCTTACATGAAATCATTCAAGTGGGGCTCAATATTAAACATTGATCAGACAAATTCCCAATTTCATTCTCCATAGAGCTGCTCCAGTAATTCTTCAGGAGATCCTTGTGCAGATTGTTCCACCCTTCACTAGAATCAAACTACTTTTTCACTTTTATTAAACAAATAAACTGAATAATGAAAATTTGTCCAATAGTACCTTCGAAGGCAGGGTCAAAACAGTCCACATCTTTTATGAAATCATTCATACGGCTCAATATTAAACATCAGTCAGACAAATTCCCAATTTCATTCTCCATAGAGCTGCTCCTGTGAAGAATTCCCAATTTCATTCTCCATAGAGCTGCTCCTGTGAATTCTTCAGGAGATCCTTGTGCAGATTCTTCTATCCTTCACTATAATCAAATTACTTGAACACATTTACTAAACAAATAAACTCAAGTGTTGGAGCCACCGCCAACCAGACATTAACCATCACCTTAACCTAGTTACTACATAACCACAACATTTATTCAGATTTCCATGCAAGTATATGACATGATCACTTCCTTCTATAAAATTCAATTAGCATCTGTTATGCCTACTTATTAGAGTTTTCCACGGCATCTTGCACTTTTTCTTTAGCCTCTTCTCCCATGGACCGAATCTTCTCAGCTGCGTCGTCAGTGCGCTCTTTGGCCTGTCTGCTGAACTCTTCAGCTGTAGACCTGGCTTTCTCGCCAATTACTTGAGTTTTGTACTGACTTTCTTGGGCTGCAGACTTCACATTCTCCTTGGTTTGATGAACAAAATCCTCTACCTTTTCCTTGGCACTCTGAGCAGCTTCCTTGATGGACTCTCTTGTCTCTTCAGCAGTATTTGACACATACTGCAAAATTCAAAATGGACATTACTTACCATATATATTAATGGCCTCATATATATATATTATTACATACCATATATATATTATGGCTTGAGTGGGAATGTGCGCCTAATGGTTAATAATAACAAGGTCTTAATGGCAACCTAATGCTTAAGAAAATGTGTTTGGCAGCTTAATAGTTAAGAAAATGTGTTTGAGCCTAAAAAGTCACAAGTTCAAATCCAAATCCAAAGGGATAGGTATCCTTAATAGTTAAGAAAATGTGTTTGAGCCTAAAAAGTCACAAGTTCAAATCCAAATCCAAAGGGATAGGTATGTCAGTAGACTTTACCATTACCAATCCAAATCCAAAGGGTAGGTATGTCAGTAGACTTTACCATTACCAGTCAAGTCAAATCGGAATGGCTGAGAGATACTNTAATAACAAGGCCTTAATGGCAACCTAATGCTTAAGAAAATGTGTTTGGCAGCTTAATAGTTAAGAAAATGTGTTTGAGCCTAAAAAGTCACAAGTTCAAATCCAAATCCAAAGGGATAGGTATGTCAGTAGACTTTACCATTACCAATCCAAATCCAAAGGGTAGGTATGTCAGTAGTTCAAATCCAAATCCAAAGGGATAGGTATGTCAGTAGACTTTACCATTACCAATCCAAATCCAAAGGGTAGGTATGTCAGTAGACTTTACCATTACCAGTCAAGTCAAATCGGAATCCAAATCCAAAGGGTAGGTATGTCAGTAGACTTTACCATTACCAGTCAAGTCAAATCGGAATGGCTGAGAGATACTACCTTGTCCCACAAACAAAGTCAAATCCAAATGAGACAAACAAAGGGGTCTCTTGTCCCACAAACAAAGTCAAATCGAAATGGCTGAGAGAGACAAACAAAGAGATCTCTTATCCCACAAACAAAGTCAAATCGAAAGTCAAATCGAAATGGCTGAGAGAGACAAACAAAGAGGTCTCTTGTCCCACAAACAAAGTCAAATCGAAACAAAGTCAAATGGAAACAAAGTCAAATGGAAACAAAGTCAAATCGAAATGGCTGAGATAGACAAACAAAGAGGTCTCATACACCAATTTGGTGAAATGGGCACCAATTTCACCAAATTGATGTATGGATATTATTATTATTTAAACCAAATTGGTGTATGGATATTATTATTATTTAAACGAGAAACATCATAAATTAACTAACACAACAACAAATATAAATAAACTAACGATATAATCGCATTGACCAGCCAGACAGAAACCCTTGGATCTGTTACAAATGGAGACAACATATTTAAATAAACTAACGATAAAATCACAAAAGCACATTGATCCACCAGAGAGAAAGCCTTGGATCTGTTACAAATGAAGATTGTAATAGAAAGGGGTTGAAAAAAGGCTGACAAGAGCATAAACATACCTCTCCAGCTCTAGTTGCAGTCGTGAAGTATGCCAGATCGTTGCTTTGGCTTCCTGCTACTCTCGAAACACCCTGATATATACAAAATCTAGATGATTTGGACATGCCCAAGATCCTTAATCTTGCAAACAACATCGCCATGATCTGTAATAATATTTCAGATTCCTGCAACAAAGTCCAGGTGCCTCCAATAAACTGATTACAAAAACCTATCACCTCTCCACTGGAAAGCACCCTAACGTTTCGACAGATGACAGAACGAAGAAATGTTGATAAATAAACAGATGACAGAACGAAGAGATGCTGATAAATAAAGAAAAGATCGTGCTGAAAGGATATGGCTGATCACTGCATCGGACAGGTGGAAGAGATGTGCAGTGCAACGTTGCAGCAGCATGCAGAGTATTCAATTTTATAACAAGAAAGTAGAAGGGTGGTGCTTAGGTCACCTGACGTAATTTCAGCGTTCTAAATCACGCCATAATCGAATTTTGGTTGTAAGAGGCCGATAAGAATAAATTAAATACAGTGTAACGAGTCAATCACGCCATGAAAAGCAAGCATTCATCGAAATAAATTTTGCCGTATATAGGTTTCAACGTTTTCATGTTCCTTTAGCTTCCACAATTGTATTATTCTTTCATCTATGAGCATATTTAGAACAATTGAGGAGGAATCAAAGAAATTTTCATGGCTAAAAAACATATTGTTTTTGGCTTCACAGTTGATCCAAAGGAGAAGTATAAAATATGTAGGACAGGGATAAGTATAATCATGAGAAGCAAAGATGTCTAGGTAAAACCACTTAAATTTCTCCATAGCCCAACGTACAAGTCGCCATTGAAATATTTTGGGTTGTCATTGTCTAATTGGACAAAATTGTGAATATTAACAAACACTTTAACAATAACAACACCCTAAACCCAAAATTTAAATAATTACCATTTGTTATGGATGAATATGTGCTTCTTGTTTACTTCTAAGTTGCAAGTTGCTTCTTGTTTGCTTCTAGGTTTTATGATCTTAGAGTTGAATGATGTATTATTTGTAGGTTGAGTTTCAAGAATTGAAGAAGAATTGAAGGTTGGGTGACACAAACACTAAAATCATTATTGATGTGAAAGTTATTGAAAATGTGTTTAAAATTCAATTAAATGAAGATTTGTCAATGTTAATCTTCATTATCTCTCTTAATTTTCTTGGCTTCCAAATCCAAAAATATTTCATTATAGACAAAAATATTTATGATTAAAGTGGAAATATGGGTAAAACATAGACACTACCTATAAAGTTGTGGCTCTCATTTAGTATTTCAATTTTCGCAATCAAGAATGAAAAATGATTCTTAAGCTTCATAGAGAGTCCACAAAAAAAAGGCATAGCATGAGATCCTACAAGTACAACTTGGTTGGTTTCACCGCAGAAGACACACCATGTTGTTTTATCTTTTGGTTTTCTTGGTGTTTTCATAATGTTTTCAATTTTTATCTTTTAGTTTTGTTGTTGTTTTCATAATGTTTTCAAAATTGATTGTCTGTCAATAACCTTTATTGTATTTATGTGATCTACCTATATGAATGTTTGATGTAGAAGCTTGGCTCAATAGCATGTTTCGTACATTAAATCTCCATAATGAGCCTTCCAAAGAGAATTTGAGAGTATGATTAAGTAATGGGAGCATTATTTTCCAAGTCATGAACAAACTAAATCTTGGCTCAATACCAAAGGTACATTTTTCTTTGAAATGGAGATTGATGAGTGGATTGTCTATATTCATAACCAAACATACAAGAGTACAATGGAAACAATTGTGTTTGGTTGTATGTAACTATTTGATTTGTTTTAAGAACTATATTGTGTTACAGGCATTGTTTCTAGTGCTCACTACTTTGTAACCATTGCATCTATCAAATTAATGAAAAAATATTATATTTTATTAACCTTCAAAATCCAATATGTGAAAAATAGATTCAACAACTTTAAATATGCATACTACATTTAATGTGTTCAGTGTATGTTGCTAGGCATATATATGGACATTGTTGTTGTTTTATCTTGATTAATGTTCATGATATACACCTAACAATGTACACCGAAAACATTTAATATTTTTGTGCTAGTAATAACAACATTATGCTTTGGCAATCGTCCAAGCCAAACACTTTGTCTTTCCATTTATGTAATTGATCTAGATTTTATGAGCATAATGAAATGAATACAGATTATTGACAGGTGCTTAACACAGAATAACAGAGATATAGTAAAACGGGTTTTCTATTCAATAATGAAATAAGCTGAAACTGTAAAATGCAGCGGAAACAAGCTTGCTGGAATGGTGGTGGCTTATCTCTGAGAAGAGATGTGACGGCTACACTCATTCACAAGAAGATGATTACAATGAGGCTCTAAAGGCCTTTTTACCATAAGCAAGAATGCCAAAAACCCTAGACATCCAAAAATCTAACCCTAGGAGATGAAGTGCCAAAAGTCATGTGGGCCCTGTTTGGGTAAGTTAGTACATCAACTTCCCGGGGTCATAACTTTTGCATACGATCTTCGTTTTAGGCATATGATAGCCCATTGGAAAGGTATCGTTGAGGAGATTCATTTTAGGCGCAATATTGAAGTAAATTTTATATTTCAAACCTTTTTTCCCAAAAAAACATCATTTAGGGCCTCAAAACGGCTCCAGAAGTGAAAACTGCTAAAAATAGTAAATTACCAAAATTTCGAGAAAACTGTTTTGAGCCAGTTGGAAAAGGTGGGTGGCTATTGATATCCACCTGGATCAATCCGCCCTCATTAGGAAGAAATGGTCTCCATTGCGTTGATTTCCCCCATCAGATGAGGAAATTTCTGCTGAATTTGGCCTCAGGTGAGCCACTTGCCTTGGTGCAGGAGTTGCCCTGCTTTGACGACTCGATAAAGCTAGATCCTTTTTTGTCGAGTTCCCTTGATCTATGTGTCCACAATCTGATCATTGGATGCTTGTTGTATGCAATCAAGGTTGAGCTATGTTGGTGTCAGTTGTTCTGCTACTTCTAAGGTGTCCAATAATGGTGGGAAATAAGGGCAAAGGAGATCCACATTGAACACTAGGTGCAGGCCAAGGAAAGGAGGAATGTTGAGCTCAAAATCCTTATCCCCCACGGTCGTGGTGATGGTGTACGGCCCATAACGGAGTGGGAAAAGCTTTCGATGGGGTCCTGTAAGGCGTTCTTTCTGCAAGTGCAGCCAAACTTTGTTGCCCACCTAAAACTTATGTGGCACCCAATGTTGATCATGGCATTGTTTGTACTTTTCATTGGACTTATGTAAGATATCCTGAACTTGTTGGCGGATGTGTTGGATCCTCTCAATGAAGCGGGTGGCTTTGTCAACTTCAGTTGGAGCAGAAAATGAATCGGTTGAGGTGACCGCAAGGGGAAGTGCAACATCTATGGGACCCAATGGTTGGAATCCCAACCCCACCTGAGAGGGGTTGTGGTCAGTTGAGCTATGCAGGGCTCAGTTGTAGCTATGTTGGACATAGGGAAGGATCTCATTCCATGTGTGAGGGTTCTTTGAATTATACATGCGAAGGATATGCACAATCATTTGATTTACGACCTCAGTTTGGCCATCTGTCTCAGGGTGGAAGGCCATGGATTTGGTGAACTTGGTGTCCAGCAGTGACTAGAGGCTCAACTAGAATGTGCTGAGAAATCGACTGTCCCAATCTGAGACAATGGTTTGTGAGAGTCCAAAATGTACCCAGACTCATTCAAAGAGCTATGATGCTCTTCTTGCAGGAAACCATAATTGCCATCTTAGAAAAGCGATCAACAACCACAAAAGCACAATCATTTCCCCACTTTGTGGACAGGAGGCTCGACATGTAGCCCANAATCATTTCCCCACTTTGTGGACAGGAGGCCCGACATGTAGCCCATTGAGATGGATTCCCATGGCCTGTCGGGAGTAGGAAGAGGGGTGTACATGCCCTGTTTCTTAGTGGTCGGTTTGGCAATAGCCTAGGCAGTGTAGGACCTGATATACTTGCTAACCTCTTGTCGAAGTTTCGGCCAGTAGAAATGTTTTTGTAGCAACACCACTGTCTTTTCGACGTCGAAGTGTCTTCCCACCTGACTGTAGTGGGATTCCCAGATCAACTTCACTCACTTGCTTGCTTGATGGAACACAGATATGGCCCAGACGACACAGCAACCCATCCTAAAGATGGAAATTATCGACAACTACGTTTCCACCCAGCATTTGGTAGGTGGTGGCGAAGTCCGGGTCTGTCTCATAGAGTTGGGGCCATCCATAGGTCTCATGGCCACAAGATTCTAGCACCGTGGTGAGTGTCACGACT